>JAADWV010000122.1:0-70737 GCA_023336295.1 Pythium folliculosum
AAGATCGACGTGGCGCAGTGCGCGGGCGCCAAGCGCCTCCAGTTCTTGTGGCTCGCGGTGCACTTTGCCAACTGGCAGTACTGGCTCAACTGTGTGCCGCTGGCGCCGACACCGGGTGCCATGCCGTCGGCGGCTGTGCCGTCGGTGCCGGGTATCACCGCCGGTATGAACGCGACGGGTGCAGTCGTGGCGCCTTTGATGCCGGCGACTGAGCCCGCGACGACTGTGGCTCCGTTGGTTGTTCCTGCTACCGTCCCCACGTCGATTCCTGCGGCTGTTCCCGCTGCTATTCCTGTGCCGGCTACCACGGCCGCCCCGACGGCTGCTGTTCCCGTCGCCGTACCGAGCGCTGTTCCTGCGGCCACGGTGGTCGCGCCGGCGCCACTGCCAGCGGCGGTGGCGACGATGCCTGTGAACGAGCCGTTCAACGCGATCAAACAGCAGGAAGCGCCTGGGTCGGTGGTCGCGCCTCCCGGGACGGAAGCGACGACGGGCGGCGAGCTTCCTACATCGGCTGCTGCTGCTGCTGCGGCGGCGGCCAACAAGAAGCTGTACGCGCAGTACGCGTAAGAGGTGGTGGGCAACTAGTAGGCTATGGGTTGCTGGCCCCCACAACACACAGGCAGCATCGTACTCCCTTCCACCAGGTTGTCAATGGGACCAACCCGAGAGTGTAGTTTGGCCGCTAGCCGTAGTTCTGTGTTTCGACTAGTTGGCGAAAAAGTGTGTTGGTAAATGCGTGCAAGACTGAGCGTCTCTGGAATCCAGCAGTCGCTTTAACACCGTTTGCATTTGCTCACAAGCTCCCATCCTCGAAAACACCGAGACGTGATCGACTACGCGCCAGTGTCTAAATGATCTCGACCACCGACGTGGTGCCCTCAATCTTCTCCGCTATGCTAGTCGAACTCATGCATGTGGCGTCTGGCGCATTACGTTCGAAGTACCACCATTTGTCTGTGAGGAATTCCGGGCCACCTTTCACCTCGAGGAGGCGTTCATATAAGCACCGATGGCCCGGTCGAGAGACCGCGGCATCGTGTTTGTCTCCATCCTCCTCTTCGTCAGCGTCGCTGTCGCCGTCGATGACAGGGTCCCGCACACACGGTATTTCATACGGATCGAGACCACGTTCGAGAAACTGCTCGACCATGTTCTGCCATCCGCGCCAGTAAAAGATGTCGTCGTCCTGGATGTCGAGAGCCAACTTGCCCTCGTGGTCGCGGATGGTCGCGTCAATGCCAACTCCGATCAGTATGTCGGCCACGCGACTGTTGTCTTTGACCGCGTAGTGGAGGGCCGTGCGCCCCCGAATGTCGGTCAAATTCACGTCACAGTACTCAAGCAGCGACCACGCGATGCCTGGCGTCGGGTCCTCAAAGTGCGGGCTGAGATCCGTGGTCGGGTTCACGGTTGACACGTGCATCAACGCCGTAATGCCGTTCACGTCGCGCGCGTCCACGTCCACAAAGCCTTCGCCGAGCAGTTCGTTAACCGAGTCTTCGTCTGCGCTTGCTGCTGCATCGATCAGCAACATCGCCGGGCCACTACCCCAGTCTACGCCGTGCTCGAGAAAGTCACCAGCGCACTTGTACTGCCAGTGCCCAAAGGGAGGCTCCAACAGCTCCGCACCGACGAGCAACGCACCGGCTTCCGCCAACTGCGCGACACAGTTCGTCTCTCCGTACCGCGCAATGCACTTGAGTGTCTTGTTCACGCGTGCACCATGTGCGATCGCCATGTTGATAAGCTGGAAGCTCTCACAACCACCTGCGATCTCGTCCAAAACGGTCAGCTTTCTTGCCTCGTCCAAATCCTCGCAGAAGACAGGCGACGAGAGCAGCGCGTCCAGAACGAGTGGATCACTAACCCATGCTTTCTGATACCACTGGCGTCGACCATCAAACTTGGCGACCAACGGCAGCAGGAACGCGAGCGTCGCGCCCATGAACGCGGCACGATCGCTCGAGAAAACCCACTCGATCACGTGCACGTGGCCGTTGCGAGCAGCGCTGAGTAGCGGTACGTCGTCTGTGTCAATGGAACTCTTTTTGGCGCGGCGGAACCACGGACACGAGCCGTCACTGAGCGTGAACGTCGCTGGGTCGCTGTCGCAGGCAGCGGACATCTCGACGACGTAGGCTTCGGTGTCTCGAATCTCGTTGCCGACGTGGGGCTGTGCGAAGTATGCTTCAATTGCGTCGAGGTCGCCAGCGATAACGGCGCCGTTGAACGCCTCACGCGACACTGTGGATGCTACGGCCGTGGTCTGCTGAGCCATCGCTGTGGGTAGTTGTGCTGGAGAAGACGAATGTGAAAATGGATCAGGCTGCTGGTTTGGTCGGGTAGACATTCATTCACCTTGACCGTCCCGTTATGTGAGTGATGGTGCTGAGTTCGAAGGACAAACGCGGACATATCACATGAATGAATTGAGTCTGTGATTTGCATCGGTTATGTGCGAGGAGGGCTTCTGAGCGAGTGCGAAGAATGCCATTTGAAAGTACACTGGGTTGACCCAATCAGGAATGCTCACAGTATCGAGACCAGCAAGGAAGGCCTCCTATCTAGCACCACGCTTTTTCAGGATGTGGAGCACGCGGATGTTGTTCTTCCGGGCATAAACGCGTGCTGTGCGTCCATTGTTGTCAGTCAACTTCATGTCGTAGTACGCGAGCAGTGACCTTGCTATGTCCGGCGCTGGATAGTTCAGTTGCGCGCGGGTATCGGAGTTGGTGTTGATCATTGCGATTTGCATGAGCGCCGTCCTGCCTTCCACGTCACGGGCGTCGACATCAACGAAGCCATGCGCTAGCAACGCGTCCCCGCCTGTCCCAAGTGCATTTTCAGCGGCTCCATTCAGTAGCATCGCGGCGCCTGTGCCCAGCCGACGCCGTGCCGGAGAAACACACGCGCGCACTGGTAGTCCGAGTATCCAAACGGCGGTTGAAGAACATCCGCGCCGACCATCAATGCCCAGCCTTCTCCAGCCGCAGCAACACAGTCGTTCTGCCGTGCTGCCCGATCTTCGCCAACGCCTTGTTCACGCGCGCGCCGCGCGCGATCGCCATGAGCTCAAAGTCCTCGCAGCAACTGTCTGATCTTGTTGGTATCCATGCAGTCGTGAGACACGGGGGATAAGAGCAGCGTCTCCAGCAAGAGTTGGTCGCCTGTGCGCGTTTCCTGAGACCAGCCACAGTGGGCATCGAACGTTGCGACCAGTGGCATCTGGAACGCGAGTGTCTCGCCCATGAATGCCGCACGCTCGCGGGAGAAGAACCACTCGATGACATTTGTGTGACCGTTGCAGGCGGCGCTTAGCAGCGGCACGGCGTCGACGTTGTTTGAGAAGAGATCTTGGGCTGGTGCCGTCACGTAGCGTGAACGCCAAAGGGTGTCGTGTGCCGCTTTTATCTGCCCCCAGCGTCTCAACGACGTAGTCATTGGTGGCCACGACGTGTTCAAGGACCTCCCGTTGCCCGAACAAGATCTCCATGGCTTCGAGGTCGCCGGCGATCATCGCGGCGTCGAGGGTCGCGCGTGACGCTGCGAAGGGGTCCGTCATTACTAGTACGACCGAGCCAGGTTGGTGGGTGTGAAGGCGGCTGTTTGTAGACTGCAGCAGGTTTCACACGATGCGCGAGTGTGGGTTATGATATGCAGTGCACCAGCTGGCCTGAGATATCACACAGCACCTCAAGTCACCTGATTTCATAAAATGGTTGACGGGTGGGTTACTCGCTACTCACATCCAAAACTGCAAACGACACGGGTTGGGTTGCGGCACTCCGCCCCTCGATCTGGGCGCCGGGCGGCTTAGACGGCGTTGACGGCCTTGAGCGCGTTCAGGCGGCCGTAGCCGTACTGGTTGTTGGGGAACTTGGTGTCCGCCGTGCCGCCGCACGTGTAGCCCGAGGCCTTGAGCGTCGACTGGTCGGCCGTCGAGATGAGCGCCGAGCGGATCTTGTCGAACGTGAGCGACGGGTTCTTGCTCAGCATGAGCGCGACCGTGCCGGCCACGTGGGGCGCGGCCATGGACGTGCCCTGGATCGTGTTGAACGCCGTGTCGCTGTTGTACCAGGCCGAGCGCACGGCCACACCCGGGGCCGAGATCTCGGGCTTGATCGTGCCGAACGCCGTCGGGCCCTTGCTCGAGAAGGAGCCGAGCTTGTCGGTCGAGTCGGTCGCGCCGACCGCAATGACGTCGGCGCTGTCCGCCGGCGAGTTGGCCGTGTTACAGAACGGCGTCTTGGCGCCTGCGTTGCCGTTCGCGAACACCGGGATGATGCCCGCCGAGCGCCACGCGCTGATCGCGCCGGCAAAGAATGTGTCGCCGCGGCCGCCGCCCCACGAGTTGTTGATGACGTTGGGCGCCTTGCTGCAGTCCTTGCCCGTGCCGCTCGGCGTGGTCGGGCACGTGAGGAACTGCGCGCACGAGAGCAGCCAGGACTCCTCACCGCCGTCCGCGGTAAAGGCCTTGCACGCGATGAACTTGGCGCTCGGCGCAACGCCGAGGCCGTTGAGGCCGACCATGGTGCCGATCGTGTGCGAGCCGTGGCCCAGGTCGTCGTAGGGCGTGGTGCGGCCGTTCACGGCGTCGAACCAGTTGTACGAGCTGCGGAAGTTGGCCGCGAACGACGAGTGCGTCGGGCGCACGCCCGTGTCGAGCGAGCCGATCACGACGTTCTGGCCCTTGTTGCCCGTGGCCCACACGTTAGGCGCAGCGATCTTGGTGACGCCCCACTCGTTCGCGAGCAGCGAGATGCCGCCGGCCGTGGTGTTGGACGCGGCCAGGATCTCCGGTGCCGGCACACGCACCTCCTCGCGGATCTCGGCGACCTCGGGCAGCGCCGCGAGCTTCTCGACGAGCTCGATGGTCGCGCCCTTGATGACCTTCTGGTTGGTGATCCAGTAGGTCTGCTGCGATGTGAACAGCGGCGACGAGTTGCCGGCCTCGCGCGCGAGAAGCGCGTTCAGGCTCGCCTGCGACGCCTGCGCGTTGGCCTCGAGGGTCGTGACGACGGCCGCGATCTTCTGGCCGCGGTCGCCGAACTCGCTCTCCTTGACAGCGCTCAACGCGTTGGCGACGCCGCTCTTCATGGTGAGGACGATGTCGACGGTCGCCTGCGCCTGGAGCGTGCGGTGGACCGTGGCGTCGACACGAGGCATGGCCGCGGCCTGGCCCATCGCGAGGGCCGCGACGGCGACGAAAGGAGCGAACTTGGTGAAGACCATTGTGAGCTTGTGGAGGAGGACTTGAGGCGTGGAAGGCGAAATCCAAAGTGAGGATCGCTGGCGTCTGAGATCCAGGACCCAGAGGGCTTTTCCAGAAGGCCTGCCGCCTAGGTTTCCTAGGATGCCTAGGGGGGACTCTCCTCGTAGGAGAGTCTCCGTTATTAGTGTCGCAGAGATCGAGCGCGAACACTCAGCACGGGGCGTCGGCGCTCGGCAAAGGATAGTGCGCAGGATTCCGCGCAGGTCAAGTCATCATCACTCGCACCTGCTCGCTTCTCCTTCAAGTGCTGCCCCGTCGCTGGCCGGCCGCCAGGTGCGCAGAACAGAAGCAGCAGACTCGCAGCTCCGCTTTTCCACCGCGCTTGATACACTGTATGGTTTTATAGGGTTTTCTCAGGCTCCACGCAGTTCGTCAAAGTGAAAGGCGAGCGAGGGCCAACTTGGCCCACTGGCCGCCAAGTGGATGTGGGCGGCGAGAGTGGCACGGTCAGTCACTCGGTCAGGTGTCCTCGCGTATCTTTCTCCTAAAGGCATTCTCGGATCGCCCTCCAGGTCGCCGCTTGTGACACGTGGGCGACGTCTGGTGAACCGGTTCAACGCTGCGGCGACCCAGCTGCTGCGCGTTCTCAGATCGCCGACCGAAGTCCGTGACTGACTGTCGTACAGTAGTCACTTTGGCATCGTGATCGACATCCAGATCTTTGACAGAGTGTGGATACGGCCACGTTGGGTGTGTGGATCGCCAGCGTCACTCCGAGCACGCCTTCACAATCCAGCTGGCGTGGCTTTTGGGCGCCGACGGTGCGTATTACGCGAAAACGCACCGACACGATCTACGGACTAAACGGGGGATCTGCTGCGGCTGACATGACAGCACTCGCTGAGTGGTCTCCTCGCCAGCCAGAAACGTGGCGTTATCAGAACAGGCCGAGCGGCGCAAACTTTGTGGGTGGCGATCTTTGCTTGATCCGTTGTTTGTGCATTCGGGCACCGCTGGACTAATAACGCCGATCTCGCACGCTCAGTCACAGTACGCTGCAGCTCCATGGTCCTCGGAGCTGTAGAACACAAGGCAAGCGGCTGCGGCAGAGGAGAAGGTCACATTGTGACCGTCCCCTTTCCGCTGAGGCGATAGACGCGAGCAACGCACCTCTCACAGGTTGAGCGGAAAGCCCGGCAAACACCCATACCGTGGAGGCAGCGCCAAAGGTGCACTCGCCGGTGCACGTACGTGTTCGACTTTGGTGAGGTGAAGTCGAGCTCGGCGGGTCACGTATACCAAGCACTCCTAGAGTGCTTACTCACGGTACCGGTCGGTACCGGTAGTTCAAAAAGATTACGGTCGGTTCTGCAAGCTCTTCCATAAAATTATCCATCGCTCACGGCGACCCGACCGCTCAGAATGCGTGTCGCTCATGCGTCGGATCGCACAGTTAGCGCTCTCAGTGAGGTGATGTGGGCGACACGACGCTGCCAGTCGAGAGCGGGGCGCTCTCGCGATCCCGGGCAACGTCCCCATAGGGCATAAGACCGGAGCGCCCACGACCGACGACCGCACGATGCCGCGGCTCTCTCTGGCGGCCCTGCCCGACGCCGCCGCCGCGACGCTCGCGGCGTTTCTCGGCGCGGACGCAGCGCGCGCGGTCGTGCTGAGCGGCCGCCACGCGCCGCCGCTCTTCGCAGAGGCGTTCCAGCGGCGCTACACGCTGCGCATCCCGCCGGACGCCGCCCGCAACGCGCGTCTCGTCCAGCTGATCCAAGCGCACGTGGCGGCAGGGGCCGACTCGCCGGATCAAGACCCGTCGCCTCCATCGCCGCCAGTGCTGGCGACGCACTTTACCGTCGCCGACATGGACGTCGCAGCCAGTGTTCTCGTCCCCATCCGCCACCGCGTCCACGGGCTCGCTGTGTCGTCGGACGCGTACACGGCGTGGCCAGTGCAGCCCTTTCGGTGGGACGTGGTAGCGGCGATGCCCGCGCTCGTGCGGCTCGAGATCGACCGCGTGTGGGACGAGCCGATCGACTTGTCGGCGCTCTCGGCGAGCGCGCCGCGGCTGCAGGAGCTGGTGATCACGCGCGCGAGCAAGGTCACGCACGCCCTGGGCGACTTGCCCCTGCTCCGCGCGCTCCACCTTGAAGACACGAACATCAACTCGTTCGCGATCGCTGTGGGGCTGCCCAGGCTGCGGTCGCTGACGCTGCTGACGTCGCCAGAAGACCACAGCGCGTTCTGCGACGCCGCGTCGTTGGCGCTCGTGGCGCCACTCGTTCGGCTGGTCGTTCGCGGGCGGTGGGAGACGTGTCCGCGCGCTGCGATGAACGCGCACGCGGCGACACTGCGCGAGTACTCGGAGCTGGACCACACGTTGCCGAGCTACACACCAAGGAACCCCAAGTGCCCCGATTGGACAAGCCTCAGGCACCTGCAGACATTAAGGATCGGGCGATACGAGCAGACCGACATCCAGCCACTCGCGGAGCTCGTGTCGCTCGAGCACCTGCAACTCGTGATGTCCGAACGCGCCACGCATTGCCGGCCCCTGCGGCATCTGAAACAGTTGCGCGAGCTGCAACTCTCGAACGGATGGCTGTGTGATCTCGTGGGCTATTTGCCGCGGCTGGAGAAGCTGGTGTGGGAGGACAGTTCGGGCATGTTCAACAATTACCGACAAGTTCTGTGGCGCCGCGTTTGGCCGGATACCCACGACGGCAACGACGAAGCCAGTGTCCGTCGCAGCACGAAAAACGAAGGCGTCGGCGTCACGGTGGGATTGCGGCAGCTCGTGCTGCGCGGCGTGGTGTTCATCCAGGATTGCGCAGTCGTGTACACCATGCTCGAGCACGTCGAACATCTCGAAGTGTACGATCACTTGCACCGTAGTTTTGGCTCTGTGTTGAAGTGGATCGCCCGCCTGCGCCACTTGAAACGCTTGCTTTTTCGGTTATTCCACGTTCACTGGATCAAAGGTATCGTTGATGGCCGGCGGTCGTTCAAATTTGCCAAGTCACTGGAGGAATTGTACTACGAACCTCTAACTTACTCTGCTATGGGTATTCGTACACCGCTTCCATTTCCTCGGTGGTTCTCCGACCATCTCCCCAACCTTCGTTTGCTCGCGAGCCCGTTTCAAGAGTCGTTTGTCGAACTAGCGTCGTTGTGTCCGCGACTCACGCACGTGTACCTGCCGTTTAGCACCGAGTGTGCGTTTCCACTCGCGTCTCGTGAGAGTTTGAGCCGACTGTGTGTCGTCTCGCTGGCGATAGAGTACGACTGTGCGTGGCTCCGAGCCGAGTGTGGCGAGGGCCGCGCTTTGCCGTCGCTGCGCCAGATCTTCCATCCGACGACCGACTGCCTGAGCTCGTCAGTGTGTCGGCGGCACGAGCTTGTCGTGGGCCAAGGAAATGCAGAACGCTTTGTCGCCGGGCGTGTGCTTGTACCGTCCTGGGCCCACAAATGGGTGGACGTTGCCTATTGGATACAAGGTTATGAAGTACGCTGCCACCGCATCATTGAATAAAGAAGGATTGGGTTAGGACGAGACGTAAACGCGTCTCGCAGCGTATGCATTAGCAGAAGCACCACACATAAAGCTCTCGAAGGGGCAGCCCTTCTTCGATGCAGACACACGCACCACACGATTGTTCTTCGAGCCGACTCTCTCCGCACGCCGTAGTCCTGCAGGTGCTCACACGCCTTCCCCAGCGTCAGGAACCGGTGCGCTCACGTGGACTCCTCTGGACCGACGCCGTCGGGAATCATCACGGTGAGATCCTTCACCTTGACGCACTCGAACCCCGTAAGGTTTACCGTCGTCGCGCTCAACACACTCGCCAAAGCCGTCAGGCCGAGCGCCATGCCCTTGAATCGACGACGACGAAGCACCTGACCCTCTCCGCCTTCAATGGACAGCCACTGGAACGTCCAGTCGTCGTGGAGATCCGTGAGCACCGACACGACGATCTCCTTTGACTTGAGATCGGTGGCGAAGAGCTCGGCTGTGGACTGGCACACGCAGTGGTCGTATCCCTGGATCTGGGTCTTGCCTGATGGTATGTGTGTTTTCTTCAGCTGGCAGACGACAAGTGCGGAAGTAAGCATGTGGGCCTTGACGCCATCTTCGCTGGCCGTGACGACGATCGCCTTTTGAACCCGCGCACCATTGACCGAGTCCGCGGTGGCGATGAGGACGTCGGTCGTACCCGACACCTCTTCGCCGCCTCGAGCCCCGACGGCAGCTTGATGACATCGCCCTCGAGCGTCATGGTTGTCGATTTACCACCACCGGTTTCGTCCGCAGCGTTATAGGGAGTTGCTGGATCTTCACTTTTCGTGCTGACCATGAGAGTGTTCCTCAATGGACGGCGTGGCCCTTGGCGCCGCCAAGCACGCGCAGCATGCGCGCGATCTGCTCTCTGCCAAACCGCTCGGCATGGTCCAGCACCGTGAGGTCGCTCACGTCCGTACGTCTCGGTTCTGGTCGGCGCCGCGCCGCCGCCATGAGCGCGGTCATGCCGTCGGCAGCGTCGCACGCGTCGACGTCGGTAAAGCTGCGCTCGAGCAGCACGCCGAGCAGGTTGCCGCAGTGCTGCCAGCACAAGACCGCGGCGCGCAACGCCCGCCCGTCGGCGTTGCCCACGTCGGTGCCGTACTCCAGGAAGCGGCGCGCGACCGTTTCGTACCCTCGGACTGCACACGCGTGCATCACGCCGGGGGCGCCGACCACAAACGCACCGTAGCGCACGACCATTTCCGGGAGGAACACACGTCTCGCGATCGCTGAGAGTAATGTGGGGTCGTCGGGGTCGTCGAGACGCCATGAGCGCGACGTGGTCCAGCACGCGCTGCTGCTCAAAGGCGGTGAGGAATCGGCAGAACGCGACGTCAGCAGGATCACGAGGATCTCCAGCTCTTAGTAGCAGACGTCATGTGAGCTTTCTGGAACTTGCGTAAGCCGGTCGCGTAGGTCGCGTGCGAGTGCGGCGCCATGGTGGTCGCGTGATCGGGACACGTGTAGAACCACGCGACGACGTGCGTGTGGCGACCACGCGCGGCCTCGAACAGCAGTGATGTCGGTGTCGGTGTCGGTGATGATGTCGCCGTTTCTTGGTGCCACGCAAGCGCGCCGTCCGCGACACACGCTCCGGCCCGCGCCTCGGTGACTGCGACGTCTGCGCGCACGTGCGGCTGCCCGAGGAACGCCTCGATGGTGGCGAGGTCGCCGGCTCGGAACGCACGACAAAACGCCTCGCGCGTGGCGTCGGCGTCGGCGTCGGTGTTGGCATGATCGCGGTCGTGGTTGCTGGTCGTGGTGTCTCCGATGATGGCGTTTGCATTGAGAGTCAGGAATCACCGGTGCGACTGGTCGTGGGGACGCCCAGCAGACCCCCCAAATGCTGGGTTAGCCTTTCTGCAACACGTGTGGAATGTGGCAGTTGCGCCAGAACCTGATTTATGAGTTTTTTGTACAGTTTGTTCGCCGAATAAGCCGCTGTACAAATCTGATTAACCTTCCATACGTGATGTTATGGAAAACGTCATTATGTGAAAATGTATCATCATCTATAGGTGAGACCGCATTAACTGTGTTTTACTATATATCAGATGGGTGTCTTATTCTGCGAATAAACTGTATCGGCATTGTTTGTTTGGAAGTAGCACGTCCAGTGAATCTGTGCCGACGTCGACGCGTGCGACGCCATCGAGCAGACGCTGGGGAGCCGCGCAGTTTGGAGCCGCTGGATCTTCACAAAAGCGATGCGGTTGAATGGGGAGATGAATGCTTTTCCCTCGCTCCACTGCCATCTTTGAAGAGCCATTTTCGACTGGACCTTTCCTGTACGTACGCACCATATCGGAGCCCACGTACCTCAGTTGCCTGTGTGGTGCTTGGCACCGCCGCGCGCACGCAGCAGCTGCGCGACCAGCCTGCTGCCGAAGCGCTCGGCGTGGTCCAGCGCTGTGAGGCCGCTCGCGTCCACGCGCTCCACGTCGGCGCCGTGTTCCAGCAAACGGGCGGTGGCGCTACACATGGAGTGTTCGAACATGATCACTTGGTCTGGATACCGGTCCGGGACGCGCGCCACCGCCATGAGCGCGGTGATGCCATCGGCGGCATCGCACGCGTCGACGTCGGCAAAGCCGCGCTGAAGACGAGCCCCGAACATGTTAAGGCGGTCCATGTAGTTTACGGCCGCGGTGCGCATCGTCCGGCCGTCAGCGTTGCCCGCGTCGGCGCCGTACCCCACGAAGCTGTCCGCAGCTCTATCGCATCCGCTGACTGCGCAAGCGTACATCACTCCGGTGGCGCCGACCACGAACGCACCGTCGCGCACAAGCGCGTCCATCATTTCCGGGAGGAACACGCGTCCCGCGATCACTGCGAGCGCCGTGGGATCGTCGGGGTCGTCGACGCGCGCGCCGTGCGCCACCGCGAGCGCCATGAGCGCGACGCTGTGCGCGCTGCGCGCGACGCGGTCCAGCACGCGCTGCTGCTCGTCGGCGGTGAGGAAGCGGCAGAACGCGTCCGACGTGAGCAGGATCTCGAGGATCTCGGGCTCATAGTGGCGGAGGTCGCGTCGGAGTTCCGGAATGTGTGTGAGCCGGTCGCGCAGCTCGCGCGCGAGCGTGGCGCCCATAACCCCCACATTCTCGCGTCGCGCATAGAACCACGCGATGATGTGGATGTGGCGACCGCGCACGGCCTCGAAGAGCAGCGACGTCGGCGTCGGTGACGATGTCACCGCTTCTTGGTACCACGTACAAGCACCATCTGCGCCAGGAGCTCCGCCCCTCGCCTCGGTGGCCGCGACGTCTGCGCGCACGTGCGGCTGCGCGAGGAACGCCTCGATGGTGGCAAGGTCTCCGTTCCGGAACGCGCGGCAGAAGGCTTCGCGCGTTGGCGTCGGTGTTGACATGGCCGTGGCCGTGGCCGTTGCGTCCGTGATGGTGGCGTTTGGGTTGTGTGAGCCAGGACTCGAAGGGCCTCGAAGCTCGTGGCGGCGGCGCACGCGCTCTGGTGGGTTCACTCACATTCGTGCAACTGGTCAGGCGAACAGAAGGCTTCGGTGAGTCCAGACGACGATTTGTAACGTTGCTAACATATCTACGTAGGGGTTACGGTCTCCCCATCAATGTGGACCGTCACGCGGCTCGCGATTCCGGCATTGCTGGACGCGATTCCACAGCGCACCACGATTGCAGCAGCTGCGCAACAGCATCGTTCCAGCTGCGAACCGCGTAATCCAGCGCAGTGGTGCCCGTCGCGTCCGTGAGCGCTCTGTCGGCGCCAAACGCCAACAGTTTCCGGACCATGCTGGGGGAAGCGCGCGGGTTGATGCCCGCGGGATCACTGCGGCACGCCGCCGCGGCCATGAGCGCCGTGGCGCCGTTGCTGGAGCAGCGCGCGTCTACGTCGGCGAATCCCTTTTTCCAGCAGAACCGCCGTCGTGGCTTAACCGAGCGGCGACATGGGGTCGGCCGCGACGACCAACGGCGGCGATGGCGTTGCGTGGTTGCCAACGTCGGCACCGTGACGCACGAACTGCTCGACGCCGCACTCGTTGTGCGCGTGTGCTGCAGCGACCGACGCCCACGAGGAACGCACCGTCGCGCGCGGTCGTGTCGACCACGCTCGGCGATCTCACATGACGCGCGATGGGATGGAGCGTGGACGGCGCCGCGTCCAGGCGCGCGCCACGAGCTCGGCATGGTCGCAGTGCGCGGCGGCCTGATCCAGCACGCGCTGCTGCTGCGCGAGCGAGAGCACGTCGCAGAAGACCCGAGACGTCAGCAAGATCTCGAGGATCTCCGGATCGGGGCGTCGGCTGGCCGGGAAGAGCGGAGGCAAGAACTCGTGGAAAGCGAGCAGGTCCCACCGCAGCAGCCGCGCCAAGGTCGCGCCCATGGTCGCCGCGCGGTCGGCGGAGGCGTAAAACCACGCGAGAATGTGCGTGTGGCCGCATCGTCCCGCCTGACAAATCAGCGACGCGCGACGCCGCGAGTGTCTTGTCGTTGGCCTGGGCACGCGGTACCACGCAAACCCGAGCTTCCAGGCTTCCTCTCCGTCGCGATGCGGTGCTCGGTCTCGCGGACCTCGAACCATGGGAAGCTGGTCGAGGAAGTGACTTGCTTTCTGTGACGTGTGGGGAGAGGTCCACCGGGATCTCCCATGAGTAGTATGTTGTATTGCACAAGTGATAGTGAATTTGATCTTTAACGCTACACGCTATACACTGTATACTGTGGACCACGCTATCCTAGGGAAGGTCTCACACATTGACGGTCTCACTTTTGAGCAGTCTCGCACTTGGCACACAGCGCCTTCCGGGAAAGGGAGCCACCGCTCGGGCCCTGTCAACGTCATGGCCACGTCCTCGCGTCTTCCCGTTGTTGGGCGAGGCGGATTCTTCCTCGCTGCGCCACACGACCATTCCCGTTATGATGGAAGCCCACTCAAAGCGGCGGCGGTGCGCTGCCTCTAGTGCTGCCATGGCACCAATACGCGGTCTGGTGGATCTGCCGGACACAGCCGCCGCGGCGCTCGTCGTATTTCTCGACTCCAGTGCGTTGCGCGCCGTTGTGCTGAGCTGCCGGCACGTGCCTCCGCCACTCCAGGACGCGTTCCAGCGCCGCTTTGTTCTTCGGCTCCCGCCGGACGCACCTCGCAACACGTTGCTGACGAAACGCATCCGGACCACGCGACCGCGACTGAGTCGCACATGTCGTCATCGATTCCGTGGCAGAGCGAGGATCAGGAACTCCTAGCGACCCACTTTGCCATCGCTGACACCCACGAAGCGGCCGGAGCTCTGCTGCCTGTCTGCCGACGCGTGCGCCGACTTACGGTATCGTCAAACGAATACACGGCGCGGCCGGCGCGCTCGATCTGCTGGGACGTCGTGCGCCAGTTTTCTGCCCTCACACGGCTCGAGATCGACCACGTGTGGAACGAACCGGTCGATCTCGCGGCGCTCTCGGCGAGTGCTCCACGCCTGACTGCTCTCGTGATCAAGCGGGCCAGGAAGATCACGAACCGTGTGACGGGCCTACCCTCACTTTGCGAGCTGCACCTTGAAGACACCAACATCAACTCGTTCAAGATCGCTATCGGGCTGCCTGGACTCGAGTCGCTGGCACTGCTCTTGACACCGTACTGCTACGATTTTCTGCGCGACGTTCCAGCGTTGGCGCTCGTGGCTTCACTGACACGGCTTGTCGTTCGTGGTTTGTGGCCGACCTGCCCACGGATGGCTGTGAATGCACACGCGGGCACACTGCGCGAGTACACGGAGCTGGACAACACATTGCACGATGGGGCGCCAGACTGGAGGGCGAACCACCCCGACTGGCCGAGGTTGAGGCTCCTGCAGTCACTTCGACTTGGACGCTTCGAGCTGACCGACATCCAGCCACTAGCGTCACTCGTGTCGCTCGAGCACTTGCAGATCTCCGTCCATGCGACCGCTGTGACGAACTGTCGTCCGTTGCGCCACTTGGCGAAGCTGCGCGAGCTGCAGATATCACACGGGTGGCTCTGCGATCTCGTGGGGTTTCTGCCGCGGCTGGAGAAACTGGTGTGGGAGCACTCGTCGGGTTCGTACAACGGTAGGCAGCAGAAGGTTTGGCGTCGTGACGGCTCTGGTATCCACGACGGCAACGACGAGGACAGTGTTCGACGCAGTACCAATAACAAAGGCGTTGGTGTGGCGATGGGACTGCGACAACTGGTGTTGCGCGGCGAACTCTTCTTTGATTTTCGGTGGCCAGACGTGGCCACGATGTTCGAGCACGTCGAGCAGCTCGAAGTCTATGATCGCAATGAGAACTTCTTCCCGGAAGTGTTGGAGTGAATCGCCGGGCTACGTCACCTGAAGCGGCTGCTGCTTTGGGGTATCAGTCTGCACTGGGTGAGAGGTGTCCTCGAGCGACAGTTCTCGCTGGCAAGTGCCGATTTGCTAGAGGAATTGTGCTACAGACCTCTCCCCATTAGCAATCGCAGGAGCTGCCGTACTGAATCGTTTCCTCGGTGGTTCTTTGACTCTCTACCCAATCTTCGTGTCCTCACAAGTCCATTCCAAGAGTCGTTTGTCGAACTAGCGTCGTTATGTCCAAGACTCACGCACCTGCATCTGCCGTTTAGCGTCAAATGTGCGTTTCCGCTCGCGTCGCGTGAGAGTTTGAGCGGACTGTGCGTCGTCTCTCTGGCGGTTGAGTACGACTGTGCGTGGCTCCGCGCCGAGCGTGGCGAAGGAGGAGCCCTGCCGTCGCTGCGACAGATCTTCCATTCGACGACCGACTGTCTGAGCTCGTCAGTGTGTCGGCGGCACGAGATCACGGTCGGTTCTGACGAGTGTGAGTCTTTCGTCGCAGATCGCGTGCTCGTGCCGTCGTGGGGCCATAAGTGGGAACGGATGCAGAGGCGTGACGAAGACGAACATTGCCACCGCCTGGTTGGCGAGGTTGACGAATAGGGTGAGCATTCGAACGAACACGTACTGGAGAAATATGATGGCTAAGTTGAATGTATTGAGTTGCACGACACCTATGATAAACCAAGCTACGCCAATGTTCAAGAATGACAGTTAACTGATGCAACATCGGACACAGCGCCCCACAGAGCCCTCGAAGGAGCGGCTCTTCCTAATGCAGATATACATCATGCACTCGGCCAACACGCCGACAGACACACACACACACACTCGGGAAAGCGACGTGATGGTAGCCGCGCACTCACTTGCCTTCTCCAGCCCCCGGCGCCGGCGCGCCCAATGTCGATCTCTCCGGCCCAACACCACTGGTGATGGCCGCAGTCAGTTTTCGCACCTTGATACAGTCGAATTTGTCACGAAGATCAGCCGTACACGTGTTCAGCACGCTGGTAAGAGCCGCCAACGCCTTTCTCTTGTCTGAGAAGCGACGACGATGGAGCACCTGAACACCTTTGTCGTCTCTCGATAACACAGAAACGTCCAGTCATCTTGGAGATCCGTGAGCACAGAGATAACCGGATCGGTCGACTTCAAGTCCGTGGCAAACAACTCGGCAGTGGACTGGCACAAGGAGGTCGTATATCCCTGGATCCTTGTCTTCGTTGACTTCTTTGGCGTTCGCGCTTTCTTCAGTTGGCAGACAACTCGGGTAGAACCAAGAGAGGACGCACGAACGGCCGCTGGCTTACCGATGATCGCCTCGTGTGGCAGCGCAGATCCCGAGCCAACGTGGGCGATGAGAACGTCCGTCGTACCGCTCAGTTGGAACGGCAGCACAGGCTCACCACTCGGCTTGAGAGCCTTCGCAGTGTCCAGCGCATTCATATCGTTGTGGAGAAGGTACGCTCGGAACTCGGGGGCGATGAGTTCGAGTACTTTAGCGAAGAAACCTCCGTACTCCGGGCTCGATTTGACCTCGGAGCCCCCCACTTCATGGTGATCTTCTCAGCATCCGAGACTCGCTTCTGCCAGTTCGCAGGGTCGACGTGATTCTTGAGGAGGCGGTCGTCACGGACTCCGCTCGCGCTGGCTTGCGTCACGAGCTTTTGCTTCCCACGTCTACTTGGTGCGGCCGCGCTGGCCTGCGTCGTGCCGAGCTTCTGCTTCCCACGTCGTCTTGGGGTGTCATCGACGGCGTCCATCTTGAGGCCAAAGTATTTCTGCAACACCTCCACGAAGCTGGAGTTCATGTTCGACATACTTTCGACCAGCGTCTGGGACGTAGCGAGCGCTTGCATGAGGGCGCGCGTAACAGTCTTCAAGTCCTTGACAGCGCGGGAAAGCCTCTTCACAGTTGACTTTAGGCCCCGGCATTTGGTCTTGAGTTCCTTGATCGTTTTAGGGTCGTTGCATTTCGGTCCAGCGCCGTCGGCCGAGTCGTCCGGGTCGTCCCGGTCGTCCGAGTCCTCCGAGTCGCTGACGCCTTGGTGGGCTCGATCGTGTTCGTCCTTGTTGGAGGCGCCGCGCTCGTCTTGACCCGCCGTGGCCTTCGACCGAGTCACTTTGTTGCTGATGGGCATCTCTACGCGTAGCGCGACCTGTCCGGTGGCGCTTCACTGCGGGTGGCGAGGACGACGGCGGCGTGCGAGCCTTCTTAGCCTTTTTATTCTTCTTGGGCGGCATCACAGGAAGCGGTGCGGGAGGCGAGGCAAAAGAGCGAATGCACCATCAGAAATGCTGTGAATCTGGGGTGCTCGGGACCAAAACGTAGGTCGTCTCCAAACCCACACGCCCCCCTTCTGAAGCCCCGCGGTAACGCCAGACGGGCTACCTCGGATGACGCGGTCCCCTCTTCCCACATGGGTGGCGTTACCGCCATCCCCACTCGATGGCAGCCGCGGGCACTCCACTCACACGCGCGAGCCTTCCGAATTTTGTGTGGCGACGTGGGCATTCGAAACGCCCGCGCCATCAATCGCTTTCTGGCACCGCGAGCCCGCCCCACATGGCTCGTCACATTCGGATGGCGATGATGCGACTCGCTTAATGCGGATTGGAAGGCACCGGGGCTGCTCACGTTGGAGTGCTAGGGAAAAGATGCGAATACGCCGGTCCGCGACAGCGAGCGGCCTCATGACCGACCACCACATCTGCCACCAAAGGCAGGCATTGGAACCTTGCGATTTCGTGAGTTGACTTGGAAGCCGCCAACCTTCGTCTCCGATCTTAGAGTGCTCCACACAATATGCCTGCATAAGGTGATCCACACTATTTCATTTCGTAGAAGAT
Organism: Pythium folliculosum; assembly: GCA_023336295.1. Taxonomy (NCBI): domain Eukaryota; phylum Oomycota; class Peronosporomycetes; order Pythiales; family Pythiaceae; genus Pythium; species Pythium folliculosum. The sequence continues at coordinate 17,953 of JAADWV010000122.1, forward strand.
CTTGAACGGACACGAAAGCAGTCTCAGTTGTCGCTCAAGGTCTCAGTTGCGAAAGTCTCACCTCGCAGCGACGCCACATCTCTCCCCCCAGCCACCATGGGCAACGGCGGCAGCTCGCTCGTGGACTGCGTGCAGGAGTGCGACACGCAGCGGCTCAAGCAGCAGCTCGCGGCGCGCGTGGCGGACGTCGAGGACGGCGAGATCTCGGACGCCGAGCTCCACGGCGAGCTCGAGGACGCGGTCCACACAGCCGTGAGCATGGAGGTCACGACGCCGCACCAGTACCAGCAGCTCCAGATCGCGCTCGAGCTGCTGCTCCACGTGGCGCCCACGGCGCTGCAGACCACCGAGTGCAACGACGCGCAGTGGTCGGCGCTCCACCGCGCGTGCGTGACCAGCAACCTCGCGTTCGTGGCGTTCCTCTTCCACCGGTACGCGGCCTACCTGGCCACGGACCGCGACGCGTACGGGCTCCTGCCGCTCGACCTCGTGCCGCCCGAGCTCGCCTTTATTGGCGCTCGCGCTCCTGCCAGCGACCACATGAGTGAGGTCGCCAAGGCGCTGCCCAACACGGAGGGCGAGCGCATCGAGCTCGCGCTCGCCGTGCTTCGCCAGCGTAAGCGCGCGTTCCAGAGCCGCGCCGTGCGGGCGTACCTCACACGCAACGTGGACAACCAGGAAGAGAGTGCGCCGGACGAGTCTGGTGGAGAGGACCCCAACGAGCCGTACTTCATCGCGTTCGAGCCGAGCCGCGGGCAGCTATCGAGCGAGGTGGCCGGCGTCGTCCACCAGCTCGACCTGCCGCTGCGCGTGCGCTACCACTTGCCGCGCGCCGACGCGTTCGTGTTTGGTTACTTCCAGCTCATCTGGCGCGCCGACGACGAGCCGCGCAGCCAGGAGCCCAACTACGAGCGCCACGTGCTGCTGCGCGAGAGCGTGGACCTCGACCACGCGGCGCCGCGCAGCGAAGACCTCGCGTCCAACCAGCACGAGCAGCGCCGCCTCCACGACGCGGACACGTCCAAGCGAGAGAGCAGCAGCGCCTCGCCGACGCTCACGGGCAGCGTGGCGATCGACGTGGGCCACTTGGCCGACGACGTCGTGTGCCACGTGCTGTTTGTCGCGAGCGACCGGCAGCTCATGAAGCGCGAGATCGTGCTGAGCACCGAGGGCGTGCGGCTCGTGCACGCTGACGCGCTGAACGCGGACCCGCTGGGCGCGGCCGCGGCCCACGAGAGCTACTACGAGGAGCCGCCGTTCGAGTACGACATTGATAGCGACGGCGACGGCGACATCGACGGGTTTGTGTTCCACGTGGGCGGCGAGGCGTTCAAGCACCCGAGCGAGGAGCTCGCGGGCCGCGCGTTCGACACGGTCGACGAGTTCGAGGCGTTTGTGAAGCAGCTGCGTGCGACCAACAAGAAGCGAGTGACGACGACGACTGCCACGGTGACTGAGGCGCCAGGAAAGCAAACGCCAGAGGCTGACGGGCCGAAAGGCAAGGACTCGGTCGTGCGGCGGCCGAGTGTGCTCTCGAACCAAGAAGAGGAGCATATCGAGGAGGAGGACGAGGACGAAGAGTTGGTGCTGGTCGAAGCCAGCAAAGAGCTCAAGCTCAAGGACTCCCTGGAGCTCCGAGAAGTGAGCAAGGACAACCAGAGCGACGAGTGAGGGAGAACACATGCACCGATTTTGTGAAGTAGGACGTTGTGATTGATAAATACAACTCGGTGGGAAGTAGATCAGGTGCCAATGGCGTGGAGGGAAGAGCGCCCGCGCCCGGAGTTGCGTTCCTCCGGCGGGCAAGGCTCGTGGCTAAAAAATACTGACGACTACGATACGCGAGCTCAAAAGTGGAGCGGGATCATGTCGCTGCCGTCGCCCGGGCGCACGCAGATGGACTCGCGACGCGCGTCCGAGAACTCGACGAACTTGGGCGAGCGCGGAGCGGCCGGCGCCAGCAGGATCATGTCGTTCTTGGCGCTGATGTCTCCGCCCAGCGCCGCCATCGCGGCGGGCGGCAGCGAGATCATGTCTTCGTTCGTGATGCGCAGCGACGCGGCGGAACTCGACGACGACGACGAGCGCGCGCGGTCGAACGCGGATGCCTGAGGACGCGGCGGGCGCGACGAGAACTGCTGCGAGTGGAGACGAGGACCCGCCGTCGCTGCGAAATGCTTGGACGACGAAGACGAGGAGGAGGCTACCGACGGCGGGCCAGGCGGCACGCCAACGACGTGGTGCTGGTGGTGCTGGTGCTGATGGTGCTGGTGGTGTACGCGCTGGTCGCTTGAGCGCGGGTACATGTGGCCTGAGAACGAGTCGCCGTTGGGCTCGTGCTCGGGCTCCGAGTGCAGCGACAGGTGGCTGCTCATCATGGAGAACTTGAAGCTGCCCGAGCCGCCGCTGCTCGTGCTGCTCGTGGTCAGACGCGGCGCCGGGGCCACGTTAGCCGCCGACGATGGCTTGACACCGACGAGCGAGCGCGCAAACTGCGCCGACGCCTCGTCGTCCGCGTCAAAGTCGTGGAGATCAAAGTGGTCGTGGCTGTCCTTGGCGTTGTTCGCTTTGTCCGCGTGGATCGAGAGCCCGGCGATGGCCATGACGGACGCGTTGGGCGTGAACTCGTCGTCTTGCTCCGGCGATCGCTCGTGCGGGTGCGTCGCGAACTGCAACTGCGTGAGCTGCCCCGGCGCTCCGTGGTACTGCTGGTACTGCTGGTTGTTGCTGTTGCCGTAGGTCTCGTGGCTCGTGGCCGACACGCGGTCGTCGTACGAGTGCGCGGTGCTGACCGTGGACATGGACAGCGAGCTCTTGGGGTCGAGCGGGGGCTTGGCGAACCGCGGGACGGCCGGCGTCTGTGTCGTCGTGCCCGGCGGCAGTGCCTTGACCGCGCCGGACCACGCGAACCCGCCGTCCAGGTCGTCCATCGTGAGCGCGTCGTCGCTGCGTTGCCTCGCGTTGGGCACCATAGGGACGCTGCCACTGCCGTTGGTGGCAAAGTTGTCCCCGGAGAGGCGGCGCGAGGCGTTCAAAACGTACCCGCGGCCGTCCGTGCTGGTGCTCTCGAGCGACGAGAGGTCGTCGTCGTCGTAGTGGTGCACCACGAACGGCGACGGCGGGTGCTGGTGCTGGTGCGGCGGGTACGGGTGGTGGACCGCGTGCGGGTCGTTGAGGAACGAGCCGGCGAGCCGCGCGCTGCTGCGGCCGCCACCGCTGGCGTGGCTGCCCGTGGCGCTGACCCGCGGGTTCTCGCTCACCGAGCCGCTCGCGAGCGCGTGCGCGTTGGCCAGGTCGTCCATGAGCGTGCGGATGCAGCGCGTGCAGCCGCGCGTCTCGGTGTAAAACTCCCCGCCGCTGCTGTGGACGCCGTTGGGCGTCGGCGGCCGCCCGCGGCCCTGCAGCGCCTCGACCACGTTGACCTTGGACGCGTCCACGAAGCCCGAGCACTTGTTGCACACGGCCTCGCCGCAGAAGCGGCAGTGGTGGCACCGCCGGAATGTGTGGAACGTCTTGAGGCACAGCGCGCAGTGGTCGCTCTTCTTCCACAAGACCTTGTTGCCCGCGGCCGCCGGACTGGCCAGCTGTGTGGCCGCTGCGGCCGCCGTTGGACTCGGGGCCAGCGGAGCACGCGGCGAGGCACTGGGCGGGCCCTGGTCCTTCTGGAGCTGGAGCGCCAGGTTGCCCACGACGCCGAGCGCGAGCGACTGGAGCCACTTTTCGTACTTTTTCGGGCTCTTCAGCGTCGCGGCCACGGGCGTGAGCGAGAGGAAGAGCGAGACGCGCACGACGCCGCGCTGCGTCGTCTCCTCCACGACAAACCCGGACGTCCGCAGGTGCAGCCGGTCCGTGTACTTGTGGCGCGGCAGCTCCGGAATGTCCTTGAAGTTGAACGACGCGAGCGTGTGGACGCCCAGCAGGCGGCCGCCGGGCGACGGCCCCCTTGACGACGACAGCGAGGATGCGGACGATGTGGCCGCTGTGGACGCTGCGGCCGCGTCCCGGAACGCGCGGCGGCCGAGCCGCACGAGCGCGCCGCGCGCGTCGCGCTGGAACGCGTCCTGGTAGCTCGCGAACGTAAAGTCGCGCGCGTTCTCGCCGCTGCCCGCCGGTTTCAGCGCGAGCCAGTGGACGCCGTAGGCGTCGTCCTCAGTGAAGCTGTGGACGGACCCGTCCTCGCTCCGGAACTGCGCCGGCGGCGCCACGCAGCTCATCTGGTCGATCAGCACGGCGTTCTGGAAGTGGCGGCCGAAGAGCTGGTTCATGCGCAGCGCGAACCGCTCGGTCGTGGCCGCCGAGAGCAACGCCAGCGCGCGGTCCGCGTCCGCAGCGCGGGTTGTGGTCGTGGCCTTGACGAGGTAGTAGTCCGCGGCCTTGCCGCCGGCCTTGTTGCCGAACGTCGAGGCCACGCTGACGGTGGACGGCAGCACGGCGCCGTTCATCTCGTACGCCGTCGCGCCGTTCTTCTCGGCCACGTACCGCCAGCCGGCCTGCACGCTCGCGAGCTCGGCCAGGTCCGCGGCCGCGACGCGCACGCGCTCGAGCAGCTTGGCGGACGGCGCATTGTCGGTCGCGCGGGCGGTCGCGCGGCTCATGTTGGCCGGGTTCTGCGGGGATTTGTCGAATGCGACCGCTTCTGCGGACGGTGTGGCGGCCGCGGCCACGGCCAGCACAGTTGTGGCGCTGCCGGCCATGCCGTAGTTGTGGGTCATCATCATGGTAACCTCTGGATTTGATCCGGGAGGGGACGGGTTTACTGGATCCGGTGCTGGTCAGCAGTAACAGTGCGACTACTGGACGGCACGGTGGACCGTAGGCGCTGGATGTCGCACGCGCGCGTTCTGGGTGCTGATGCGAGTCAGGGTGGAGGCGCCGGGGACTGACGCACGAAACGGTTCTGGATGGAGGGATCCAGCGCGTCGCGTCCTGAGAAAAAGACGACGTCCAGTGGGTGGAGGCTGGCTGGAGTGTGCGCGTGTCCGCCGTTGTTGTCCACCTTCAAAATGCCTCGGGAGCTTGAGGCACGACCAGAATATGCGGGAGTGCCGGACAGGATGGATCTGGACGGCTCTCGTCCAGGAAGAAAGACGGAGGTTGGATCGCGTCCTCGTTATCGGGGCGGCTCCGGACGGGCGGTCAGGTTGGCGAGTGCGCGCTCGCTGGACTTGACTGATTTCAAACGACGACCTTCGTGCGGCCGCGCGCAGATCGAGAAGTGCGGCGCTGCGCGTCGCGTCCGGCTGGCGGTCGACTGGTTGGGCTTCTGGCCGCTTGGCCCGTTTGCGTTTGGCGCGCGACCAAGTGCGCAAGAAGCGACCTGTCAGAAGGGATATCCTACGGTGGCTTACTATGCCGTAAATTAGCACTATATACAGAAATGGACCTCTAATAGGCGATTTCACTGGAGATGGTGGCCGTGCTCTGCGCATCTCCATCGTGACAGCTGGCGACGTTCTGAATTGTTCAAGACCAACAGAGGGGGTAGGGAAATCATGAGGATTTTGTGTTGTGACGTCGCGGCGTTTCAACAAGATCGCCACGGCAAGAGCGAGCGAGCTGTCCGCGCCTGAAGATCCGGAGACGTGGCGTCCACAAGCTCCCGTCGGCCGCCAAATCCAGTCTGGATTATCCAGAGAGAGAAACAATGTCCAGAGCGTGCCCCCGGTTTTCACTGTTGGCCTGCGAGTCACTATGCGACCGCGCGTGTCACGGCGGTCGGTGGCGACCAACGACAGTGACTCACCTTTCAATCATTCGCCACAGTGGACCCAAGCACCACAACCGTGGATCGCCCGATGCAACTCATGATTGCTACTGTAGAGCGGGGACTAACATTGGACCGCACTGGCTTGCAGTTTGATTCGAGCCGTCCACGGTTCAAAGTAACTTTGTGGAGCTGAGCGAGCCCTGATATGCCGCAGCGGAAATCCTCTAAAACTGGAGACGGCGCTCGTTTGGACCTCCCGGCTCCTCCCCGAAAATTGCTTGTCACGCGTTACACCAACCAGCGTGCTGTCGAAAATACGACGGAACGTCCCTCGCCGCGTCAGGGCCTGGGTGCGACAAACGTACCCACCGTTTCACTCGTCATCCAGTTGGTGGTGGCCCAAATGTGGATCCATATCAGCGCACGCCCGTGCGACCCCCTGGAAGCGGAGCTCCACGAGAGAATATCGGTAGAACTGGATGCAGTACGGTTTGCAGTGGACTGCGGAAGCATTTGCGCTTATAAGCTTACTGAGCCACGTTGGCACCAGACACGCCGCAACGCAGTTGTTCGCAGCCACCAGCCGGACACCTGTGTGGCTGTGGGCCACTCGCGTGGAGGATGAGGCATCGTCCACACCGGTCGTGCGGATGTCGATGGCTCCACTCACCCCATCCGGATCCCGGAACAACAACCCAACAATCGTTCTTGCGATCTGTTCTGCATTCTTCTCGCGTCGCTTTACACCCGCTCGCACACCAGGACTATCCTTTTCTGCCATGATGTACTACGTGGTAGGCGTCTACCGCGGAGTATGGAAGAGATCTTTTCGAAGCAGAACTAGTGTACTGAAGTATGTATCATTTACGGCGCCGCGGCCTCTGCCTCACTCTGCTGCTGCTGCTGCATGGCGTCGCGGCGCAGCTGCTTCTTGGACTTGTGCTTCGGGTCGAACGGCTTGCGCATCGCGTACTGATACAAAAGCAGCAGCGTGGCCGAGCGGATGCCGGCGATCCGCGAGGCCGCGTGGATGCTCGTGGGCTTGTGCTTGGCGAGCTTCTCCTTCTCCTCGTTCGAGATCATGGGCAGCGACGCGTAGTCGATCCAGTCCGGGATCGCGACGTGCTGCTTCTTGCGGAACGCGTCGATCTCCTGCTTCTGGAGCCGCAGCTGCGTCGCGTACAGACACTCGATCTTCATCAGCTCCTTGACGTCGTTGTGGAGCGCCCCGGCACCGGTGTAGCCTTCCTCTTTCCAGATGCGTTCAACATCGTGCGGCGTCACGGTCGCGAACGACAGGATCTGCGCGGCCGTGCGCTTGACGCCATCGAGGCTGACCTTGATGCCGTGGCGGTTCCAATCGTGCGGGTCGCGCGCGTATCCTTCGAGCGCCTCGCGAGCCGCGCCCATCGTGTGCTCCTTCTTCTCGAGCCGCGCCATGCGAGCGTCGCTAACGCCGGCGCCGTGCTCAAACGCGCGACGTGTGAGCCGCAGGTCAGCGTTGTCCTGACGCAGCAACAAACGGTACTCGGAGCGCGACGTGAACATGCGGTACGGCTCGTTCGTGCCCAGCGACACGAGATCGTCGATCAGCACACCGATAAAGGCGTCCGCGCGGTCCAGCACAAACGAAGCCTTGCCCACGGCGCTCAGTCCAGCGTTCATGCCGGCAATGATGCCCTGCGCTGCGGCTTCCTCGTACCCAGTCGTGCCGTTGATCTGACCAGCTAGGAAAAGACCACCGATTTGCTTGGTCTCGAGCGTTGCGTGGAGCGAGCGCGGGTCGATGTAGTCGTACTCAACGGCGTATCCGGGTCGCACGAGCTTGCAGTTTTCGAGGCCCTGGATTGTTTGGATCAACTCGACTTGGAGGTCCTCCGGGAGCGCCGTGCTGATGCCATTCGGGTACACAATCGAGTTGTTGAGCCCCTCGGGCTCGAGCCAGATCTGGTGGCGCGTGCGGTCCGCGAATCGCAGCACCTTGGCGTCGATCGACGGGCAGTAGCGTGGGCCCACCCCGAGTCCACCACCGCCAATGTACTCTGGCAGCAAGTGAAGGTTGTCACGCACGATCTGGTGACTGCGCTCGTTCGTGTACGTCGCGTGGCATACGACCTGCGTGGCGTGGAGCGGAACGGGCTGGTTCTCGTGGAGGAACGAAAACGGCATCGCTGGGTCGTCGCTGGGCTGCACCTCCAGTCCGTCGTAGTTGATCGTCGAGCCGTCCAGTCGCGGCGGTGTACCGGTCTTGAGACGTCCCAACGGGAACTCGAAGCGCTCGAGCGTCTTGGCGAGCCCCACGGACGGCGGCTCGAGCCCGTTGCAGTCGCGCATGTGGCGGCCCGCGGGGAAGCGAATATCCCGGCCGAGGTAGATCATGCCGCGCAAGAACGTGCCGGTCGTAATCACGACCTTGGAGCAGCGGATTGACCGGCCCGAGGCCGTCACGACTCCTTCGATCTGGTTCTGCACGGGGCACAGGAGCAGATCTTCCACTCCTTCTTCAACGAGCGTGAGGTTCGGGGTCTCACGTAGCGTCTGCTGCATGGTTTGCTGGTAGATATCCCGGTCCATCTGAGCGCGCGGGCCGCGCACCGCGGGGCCTTTGGCCGAGTTGAGCATGCGGAACTGGATGCCGGCGCGGTCGGCGACCTTGCCCATGAGACCGTCCAGCGCGTCGACTTCGCGCACGAGCGTGCCTTTACCGACGCCTCCAATCGATGGCTATTGGGACGTGGTACACAACCGTACAGTTAGTATGAACTTCGTGAAAGGTTGCCTCAGCGAGGAGGTCGGCATCGTACGTTGCACGACATTTCGCCGACGGTCGACAGCTTCTGTGTGACGAGCGCCGTGCGAGCGCCTACAGGACAGCCAATACAACAGATTCATCAGTGTGCTGTCCACACTAACGCATCTAGCCTATGTCATTAAACGCACCGGCACGGGCGGCCGCAGCGGCGGCTTCGCATCCGGCGTGGCCGCCGCCGACAACCACGACGTCGAACTCGGCCGCTTGCAGCGTCGCTGCCGAGCTGAGACTCCGCAGCCCCAGAGGCGTGGGCGGCGAGCGTGTGGACAGCGTCAGCGGGCTGCCCGTCAGTCGCGCGTGCGGACGAAGCGGCAGCGCGCGCACGCGGCGCGGACGGCTCCACATCGTCGGTCTCACTCAGCGAATTGCCTGCCCACTCGTTTGGGGTTTGACAGCCATCACTCTGATAATGCACGTGGACCACATATATTTGAGAGTTGAATATGGAGGCATCACATCTGTCTACGGCATGTACCATATCTACTGGGTCTTCTTGGCGGGCGCCTTGGGCTGGTCGGGGATTTGCTGCTGGATGTCCTCCTGCTTGCCGGTCTTGAGCAGCATGTAGCCCATGAAGAGGAAGAGCACGTACCAGTACACGTGGAGCAGCTGCAGCATGCAGAGCATGGCGTTGATCGGGTGCAGAAAGACCATGGACACGTCCGGGTTCATCTGCGGCACGACCACGACGGCGTTGTAGATGAGGTCCCGCGGGAACACCCACAGGCGCGTGTAGCCCCAGGTCACGAGGAGGCCGAAGTACATGAGCACGGTCAGTGGCGTGTTGCCCGTGTCAACAACCGACTTGATCGCATCTAGAAAAATAAGCCGATTCGGTTAGTCAGTCGGATAGGAACGTCAAAGTACGATGATCGTAACGAACGTACAGGCAGAAATGTCGCCAATGTCGTGGAGGTACGCGACGAGCGCGCCCTTGGCCGTGTAGTTGGCGAGGAACGAGCTGCCGATGAGGAAGATCGTGGCCACGTGGTGGAGCAGCATCTCTAAAAAGTCGTTCCGGATCGGCGTGAGCAGCAGCATGTAGATCAGGCTGTGCGTGTGGTAGCCGAGCTGCACGAGGAAGTAGAGCTTGAGCTGCGGCGACGGCGGCTCGTCGATCACGCGGAACGACTCGACCACGTCGCCGTTCCCGCCAAGCGACTTGGGGAACCACTTCTCGTCCTTCATGATTGTGAAGCCGACCGCTGTGATGCCCACAAAGTAGAGGAACTTGAACAGCACGGTCGCGAAGCGCTCCACGCGCTCGGTCGTGCGCTTCTTGGGCGCGAGCACGACGCGGCCGATGGGCTGGAAGACCTTGGCCAGCACGTACCGCAGCGCGACGATCACGAGCGCGATGCCCAGCCCGATGGGCAGGTCCGCGAGCTGCGGCATGGCCGGGTCGTCGCCGCGGAACGCCGCGCGCTCGCGCATCACGGCCACGCCGTAGATCTCGCACACGAAGATGGGCGCGAGCAGCAGCGTGAGCGCGAGCAGCACGCGCTCCTTGGCGTTGAACTCGAGCTTCATTTGCGTGGCCATTTGGTCCTGTCCTGGGGACCGATGTGGCGTGGGCGGTGCGGCGGGGAAGCGACTCTGCGGTGTTCGGCCCATCGCCGTGTCTGTCGAGTCGGAAAGGGAAGGGAAGAAAGTTTGGACCTCTTTGACACGTCAATGCGGCCCACCAGATGTGCTCATACGCATATGTGTGTCCATTTGTGGAGCGTTCTAGATTCTGAGATGGTTAGGTTGTGTTCTTGGAGGACCAGAATCAGGTCTGTCACATGGCTTCATATTCTGGGTGAGGACCCTAGACGCCTTCTCGCCGTTTTGGCTCGATGCCTGGCAGGCCGACAATCTCTCCACCTATGGGCCATGTAGTACACAGGATCATCAGCTACTGTTTTGTAAATCTATGTGAGAATGGTAGTTGCGTGTGCAAAGCAATGCTCCTGGTCTCGTATCGGCGAACCTCATGGTCTGCCCCAAGTGCTGTTGATCACACACAGGAATCTGCTGCATCAGCTCACCGGCCTCGGACTCAGAGGCTCTGAGGCGGTCCAGAGGTCCAGTTCTGGCTGATGGCGATTGCGGCGTTTGACCGGAGGAGCAATCCCAGCGTTGGCGCCCCGAGACACATCCGCGGCGCTGGACCAACCATGCCGTGCCACATGATGAGTCTGAAGTGGGCCCTTCAATGTGGGCCATCATGTGGGTCGTTTCAGATTCAGGTCGCAGCTTGTGTCTTACGTCGTATCTTTCGTCTCGTCGTTCTTGCCTGTGGCGTTCTTCCTCCGAACACGACGAGACAGATATGGCTACGGCAATGGGCTCACATGAAGATGGAGGGAAATATGCAGTGGTGGGAATATCCTATTGTGTCTGGTAATGTGCGAGTGGTTTCCTATGGACGGTGTACTATGCATGCAGAGGGAGAAGAACCTCCACTCTCGTCTCCTGTCTGTCTCTCTACGGGGCTTCCGCGTTCAAAGCGCGAGTCCTTGCGGCGCGTTTAGGCGGTCTTCTTCTCCGCGACGTGCTTGTCCTGGATCTTGTTCTGGATATCCTCCTGTTTGCCGGTCTTGAGGAGCGTGTAACCCATGACGAGGAAGAGACCGTACCAGTAGATGTGCAGCACCTGCAGCATGCTGAGCATCGTGTTCATCGGGTGGAGGAACACCATCGACACGGACGGATTCACCTCGGGCAAAATGAAGACGCCGTGGTAGATCATGTCCGGGAAAACGTACAGGCGCGAGAAGCCCCACGACACGAGCAGCACAATGTACATGAACACGACCAGCGGCGTGTTGCCCGTGTCCACAATCGACTTGATGGCGTCTGCGTAGATAGCAAGCAAATAATCGCATTAGTCTCACGAGCAGTATCAGGATCAGCACCACCAACAGTACAAGCACGCAAACGTACAGCCCGTGACGTCGCCAATGTCGTGGACAAACGCGACGAGTGCGCCGGGCGCCCAGTAGTTGGACAGGTACGAGCTGCCGATGAGGAAGATCGTGGCGATGTGGTGGACCATCATCTCCAAAAAGTCGTTGCGGATCGGCGTGAGCAGCAGCATGTACACGAGACTCTGGAAGTGGTAGCCCAGCTGCAGCAGCGTGTAGTACTTGACCGCCGTGGTCGGCGGGATGTCGAGCGTGTAAAAGCAGTTGACCATCTCGCCCTTGCCGCCGAGCTGCGGCGGCAGCCAGTTCTCGTCCTTCATCACGTAGTAGCCCACGCTCGTGATGCCCACAAAGTACCTATTCATATACGACAAAACATGAGCCTACAGTCGCAATGGGGGAATACGTCGGCCGATATTGCACGCACAGGAACTTGAAGAGCACGGTCGCGAAGCGCTCGACGCGCTCCGGGTTGGTGCGCTTGTTGGGCGCCAGCACGACGCGGCCGAGCGGCTGGAACGCGCGCGTGAGCACGACGCGCAGCACGAGAATGACGGCCGAGAACGCGAGCGCGACCAGCAGGTCCACAAAGTGCGGCATCTCGTCGTACTTGGCGCGGAACGCCGCGCGCGCGCGCATGACCGAGACGCCGTAGATCTCGGTGAAGAAGATGGGCGCGAGCAGCAGCGTCATGGCCAGCAGCACGCGCTCCTTGGCGTTGAACCGCAACTTCATCTCGGTCGCCATGGTGCTTCGTGGACGCGGAGGGGAGGACGGGGAAGGGGATGGAGGCGGGTCTAACTTATCTATCCGTGGCGACGACGCAGGACGCAGGGGGAACGAACCAACACAGGCTCGCACAAGGAATATCGAAACAGCTGCGGGACTAAAAAACGTTCCAACGCGGGTGGGTGCGTGGCTCCACATCGAGCGGTGGGGTGGGTTGTTGTTGTGGAACAAAGATACGATCCACAACGACATGTGGAGTGACCCACATCTGGTTCGTTAACTCCTGGCATGGGGGGTTACGGCCTACTGGGTTCTGGTTACCTCATGACGTGGAAAATGCGCAGATACCGTAACCTTGGCATCCTCATCCTCACCAACCAAACCCGTCTACCCGATGAACCCATCGGAGCTGCCGTTGCTGGAGCGGTGGAGCGGATGCTGATCATGGCTGCAGCGCATTGACGAAGGAGCCGGCACGGTGGGTGGGGAGAAGAAGGCAGAGTAATGGTACACGCCGCTCCTCCGGATTCGCTTTCAGCGGAGAACAATTCTCGCGTGGAACGGTTTTCTCTCGGATCTCTTGCGTCAGAAAGACTCGGCAGCTGAGCCGTGGTTAGCTTAGTCAGTTGACTTCGAAGTGCCACCCGTGCTCTATGCAGTCTAACAATAGAACCGGGCCTAAACTGACTGTAACCCTAAAAGTTACATTCGGTTCGACCAGCGCATGGCCGGGCGTTCCAGCTTCATGGCGTTTGTTGTTGCTGCCCACCATAGTCAGTCTGTGTCGGGCTCGAGCCAACGTGCACTTCCAGACCGCACTTCCCCAAGTCGCTTCAGCGCCGAACGAACTGACGCCGGCGTGTGCAACACTCGACGCGCCCATCTCTGTCAGCCGCCTTAAATGCATTTATGCAGGTAAATATCATTAGGATCAATGCGTAGAATAAAAAGTTAGACCAACCGTATTGCGGTGTTTATTGGATATTGCAGTATTTTGACCGGTCGCCCGGTGTCACTGGCGAAGTCAGGGCGATGCGCTGCACGACTGACGTGCGCGCTCCGGGGGATCCACACCTGCGCCGCACACATGAGACCTGCGCAGTGCGCCGCTCCGGAATGTACGGTACGAAGGGGCACGTGTCGAGCGCGTTGGTTTTCAACTGCCGCGCACGCACGCGCCACGCCGGTCGCTCTCATTATCCATTTGGTCGCATTCGTCTCACATATCCACAACTCTCCACCACCAACACCAACACGATGCACTCGCTGCCCACCACGAGCTCCGCCAGCGCCGTCAAGTGCGTGGCGCTCAAGCACAAGCTGCCGGCGCAGTTGCGCCGCAAGCGACCGAGCAGCACCGCCGGCGTCCCGGCGCAGCCGACAAGCGCGCCGTCCGCCGCCATCACCACCAGCCAGCGCGCCCTGGTCGACGAAGACCTGCTCGCGACCGTGCTGCGCGTGGCGCTCGAGACGAGGCTGCGCCGCGAGCGGCTGCGCCAGCGGCCCAGCGCGCTGGCCACGCGCGCGCTGCAACGCGCGGTCGCGGCGCTCGACGAAGCGCCCGCCGTGAGCGAGCAGCTCACGTCGCACAAGGTGCACTTCGGCTTTCGCGACGCATTAGGCCAGCTTGGCCGCCTCCACCACCAATACTAACTTATTCCAGACTCCGATTAGCCTTTGGAGCTGTTCGAAATATCACATACCAAACCAAACTAATCCTGTCGGATCTGTTTTCGCTTTTTTTGCGGTGGGTGAATCAGTCGGTGATCAGACAAGCAGATCACACCATGGCCGCGACCCGCGCCGCGCCGCGCCGCGTCTTCTTCTCGCGCAGGATCCCCTACGCCATCGGTACGGTACTCTAGACCTAGCGCATCATCGCGATACCTATGGCGTCTGCGCGCTGCGGCCGGCGGGTTCCACTTCCTCCTCTCCTCCCGCTCCTCCTCCTCCTCCCCTTCTCACTTCGCCATTGCTCATCTGTCCTACCCTCGTCTTCTCCCTCGTAGAGCGCTTCCAGCAGCTCCTGGGCGCCGAGCAGCTCGCGCGTATCGAGATCGTGAGCTTCGACGACGACGCGCGCAGCATCCCGCGCGAGCAGCTGCTGCGCGAGGTGCGCGGCTGCGCGGGGCTCTTCTGCCTGCTCACGGACCGCATCGACGCCGAGCTGCTGGACGCCGCCGGGCCGGCGCTGCGCGTCGTCTCGACCATGTCCGTGGGCTTCAACCACGTGGACGTCCTGGCGTGTGCGGTGCGCGGCGTGCGCGTGGGCAACACGCCCGGCGTGCTGGACGTGTCCACGGCCGAGACCGCGGTCGCACTCACGTTCGCGGCCAAGCGCCGGCTCGTCGAGTGCGTCGACAGCGCGCGCTCGGGCGGCTGGGGCGTGTGGCAGCCGTTCCAGTACTGCGGCTCGGACATCTCGGGCAGCACCGTGGGCATCGTCGGGCTCGGCCGCATCGGTCTCACGTACGCCAAGATGATGAAGTTTGGCTTTGGCTGCACGATCGTGTACGCCGGGCCGTCGCCCAAGCCCGAGAACGAGGCGTCGCTCGGCGGGGACGTCGAGTACCTGCCGCTCGACGAGCTGCTCGCGCGCAGCGACATCGTGAGCGTCCACGCACCGCTCAATGACTCGACGCGCGGATCGATCAACGCGCGCACGCTCGCGCTCATGAACCCCAGCGCCGTGCTGGTCAACACGAGCCGCGGCGAGGTCGTGGACCAGGACGCGCTCCACAACGCGCTCGCGTCGGGCTCGATCGCGGCCGCCGGACTCGACGTGACGACGCCCGAGCCGCTGTCCACGAGCCACGCGCTGTTCCGGCTGCCCAACTGCGTCATCCTGCCACACGTGGGCTCTGCCACGGTCAAGACCCGCCAGGCCATGGCCGACATCGCCGTCCAGAACCTCGTCGCCGGTCTCCGTGGCGAGCCGCTACCGCACGAGGTCGTACAATGAAACGACGAGACTCAATACGCAGTGTTCTCCATCCAAAGACAAGCGCTCCCGTGATGCCGAATGAAGAGAAAAGTCGCTGTATTCGTTTAAAAATCGCCGCCAAAGTCGCCTCCACTGTCGCCTCCTCCGCCACCACCGTAGTCACCTCCGCCTCCTCCGCTATTGTAGCCACCGCCGCCTCCACCGTAGTAGTAGTGATCGGTGTGGTGGTGGCCGCCAAAGCCGTTGGCGACCACCATGCCCGTCGCCAGGCCCGCAACGGCGCCCAGACTCCCAGCCGCCATCGAACTACCACCGCTCGAGTGTCCGTAGCCGTACGGCGAGGCGTAGTGCGCCGGGTAGTAAGCCGGTGCCATCGCGGGCACGGCGTACGGCTGGTACACGGGCGGCGCCGCCGTACCCTGCGCGAACACGACACCGGGCTTGGGACCGTTGAGCACGTCGTACGCGCCGCCGGCACCTCCGAAGAAGAGCCGCGTCGGGTGCGAGGCGTCGCGGCGGCCGCAGCAGCACGCGCCGAGGCAGCAGCAGCCCACGAGCAACGCGACGCTGACCGCGAGGCCACCACCAATGCTGCCCGTCGAGCTGTGGTTGCTGTGGTTGTTGGTGTACGGCGCGCTGTTGGCACTCGGCGCGCGCGTCGGAGCCGCCGGCCGTGGCGAGCTGCGCGAGCACTTGCACTCAAAGTTGGTGACTTTGCAGGTCGCGTCGCGCGGGCAGCAGCAGCGCTGTCGCTGGCTGAGCTTGTCGAGCCAGTTGCCGCAGAACTGGCCCGGGCCGTCGAGATACGCGTGCGAGCAGTCGCCCGTGGCCGCGCACACCTGGCACCCAGAGAGCGTCGGCGAGGGCGAGGGCGCCACTGTCGCTGGAGGAGCGGGTGGCGGAGACGTGGTCACAACTGGCGGCGCTGGTGGAGGCGACATGGTGCTCGTACCATTGGTGTCGGTGGCGCGAGCGAGCGCCACGTAGAGCAAGAGCGTGAGACATACGGAGGCTGCTTGGCTGAGACCACCACCACGGCGGACGCCACGCGTTGAGGCCATGGCTCGTCGATCCGTGAGCTCTAGAAGACCGATAATGAAGTCAAAGAGTGAGCTCGCATGCTCTCTTGAGTTGCAGTCGCGTAGGAGCTGGTGGATAAGGAGCGTCCAGACAACGGCACCAAAGATAGAGACCCGTTGGCGCCAGAAGACCGGATAACCAAGTTGACGATCCATTTTTGTGTGGTTACTTGTTTGTTCTGATCACAAGGACGACGCCACGAATTCACACTCGGGCCTTGATACCCAGGGCGGCTGTGGCTTTAGTGCAGGTCGGTTGGCGCAGCACGCGGAGGCCCTTGCGTGTGAGCATCTGATACCAGTAGATCTGGAGCGCGAGCAGCAGGCTCAGCATCGCGCTCGTCGGCGCCAGGTATAACATCGACACGTACGGATCGCGCACCACAGTGTCCAGGAGCACGGCGCGGAGGCACTCGAGCGGATAGACGAATAGCCGCGTGTACCCCCAGCTTAGCAAAAACACCAGCAGCATGGCCGCCGCGGCGCGGGGGCGGCGCGAGTCGGTCCCCAACAGCAGCAGATCTGCATAAATGGAGGTCATCACAAGACACGGTGAGAAACCTACACCAGGTGATGGGAACACTCGACGTACGTACAGTGGCCGACGTCGGCGGTGTCGTTGAGGAACGTGATGACCGCGGCGATGGCGTTGTGGTTGACGAGGTACGCGGCCCCGACGAGCTGCATGCTCGCGAGGTCGTGGATAACAAAGTCCATCGTGTCGTCATCCACGGGCTTGCAGAGCAGCACGAACACGAGGTTGTGCGCCAGGTACGCGAGCTCCACGAGCACGTAGAGCCGCAGCGCGCGCGACAGCGGCCGCGTCGTCGTCGCCAACGCCTCGGAGACTTCGCCCGAGCCGCCCAGCGACGTCGGGAACCACGCTTCCTCGCGCTGGAGCCAGAAGCCGACGCCCATCATGACGGAAAAGTACACGAGCTTGAAGATCGAGGTCGCGAAGCGGTCGACGCGGAACGCGCTGGTTTGGAACGACGGCGGCAGCGCCTTGCGCGCGACAGTCTCCAGTAAGCCAACCATCACGACGCGCAGTGGCACGAGCGCCAGCGCGAGTACAAGTGAGACCGTGAGGTCTACGGGCTGCGGCATGGGCGACCCGAGCGGGAAGAGCGGGGAGGTGTCGAGTCGGAACGCCGGGTTGCGCTGCCGCATGGCGCGCACGCCCGCGGTCAGGCAGAAGAAGAGCGGCACGAGCGGCGTCGTGAGCGCGAGCAGCACGCGCTGCTTGGTCGTGGACGGAAACGCCTTGGCGTCGGCCGGGGTCGTCGCGGTTTGGGGCATCGTCGGACTCGGAGCGAAAGGGAAAGTGACCGCCCTCGAGCTTGGGGGCGGAGCGGAGCGGAGAGCCATCACAGAGGGCCCCTCGCCAAGGGAGAGCGCTTGAACGACTCGCCGTGTAGTGACTCACTAGATTGAGTATCCTCTGGATGATACGTGGTTTGCTCCTTCCACCTCATAATCCGCTCAGATCGTCGTACGCAGCCCCGCGAAGTGCACCAGCGAATTGCACCGCGCACACGGAGTCGAGATGGGCGGTTCCCACCCGAGTGGATGGCATGACCGCAGAGTCCGGCCCGGAATCCAACCGTCAGATGTGGGTGGGTTCGCGTCTCACACCGAGAGTTTTCATCTGACTTCAGCCAGCGATACAAGACGAGATCTCCAACTCTGTGCACTGGACTCACCGCGATGAAAGGGGATAAACGAGAGAGGCCACACCTGCAACCGTGGCGCCGTACAGTACCTGACAAGAGTTCCAGCGAGCCGTGATGCCTTTCTTCCGGAGAGCTCCAAGCAGTCGCATCCAGGTCGTATTCTCCTTCGCACCCGCGACTCGGCTCCCAGAGTTTATGCCACCGACTTCCACTGTTGACCAGCCCCCGCTTTGTCGTTCCTGGCAGGGCTCTGTGCCGACCACCAAGTGCTCGCCGTCTCACGTGGTGCGGTCTCGCTGGCCGCGCTTTTCGTCGCGTGGCTGCTACGTCGACCGAGACGTGCGCACCGCTAAGTCGCGTTTGCGAGCACCGTGGCCGGCGTATGTACATACCTGCCATCGCCATCGCCCTGAGACTCCCAAACCGCCAGGGACCGCTTTGCACGCCCCCAGAACACGTGCTGCAAAGATCTCTCCGCTGGAAACACGTGGTTTGCTGATACCCGTTCAAGAGTGGAACGCGCGTCGACAAAGCGGTCCTCGCGTCCACAGGATCATGGTCATCCGCGCCTCTCTGTCTCCTCCGCGAGGTCCACGCCCATGGGCCGCTCCCAGCGGTCCCGCCACGCCGGGTTCTTCGCTCTTCTCTCTTCTGCACGCCGGCCCCAGTGAACATCGGTGACCACTTTCCTTATCTCCAGGTAACCCGCCATGAAGACCGCACCCGCTACGGCCACGGCATCCTCGGCCGACGCTAAGAAGGCGTTCCCGTCCACGACCAAGCAGCGCGTGCTGCTCGTGCTCACGGTGCCGCTCGTGCCGCTCTTCTTCTGCGTGTACGCGGGCGTGCGCGCCATGCGAGAGAACAACCCGGCGTTCCAGGACACCACGACGGCGCCCGGCTCACCTTCTGCCTCGTTCCTCTCGTTCTCGTCGCCCATGCCGCAGCCCGCGGACCTCGTGCTCGCGCTCGTGCTCGCGCAGGCGCTTGTCCCGCTGCGCTATCTGATGATCCGCTTACTGGAGACCGTGGCGCGCAAGGCGCTGCCGCCGTCGTTCCAAACCAGCGCGTTCCGCGTCGACCGCTTCGCGACCTCGATCTTCAAGCTCGTCTACTTCTCGGTCATGGTGGGCGTCGGCTTCTGGCTCCAGCAAGACGAGCCGTGGTTCCCAGTGTCGCTGGGCGGTTCGGGTGAGGCCTCTCAGGCGTTTGTGGCGCCCACGCGGCCGTACACACTCGCGCTGCGGCTCTACATGCTCGTGGAGCTCGCGTACCTGGCGCACAACCTCGTGTTCGTGCTGCTCTGCAAGCCCGTGGACGACGACACGATGGACTTTGTGATCCACGACCTCACGGGCATGCTGCTCATCGGCAGCTCGTACCTCGCCAACTACCTCGCGATCGGCGCGACCATCACGTTCCTCAACGACGCCGCCGACGTCGTCCACTGTACGTGCTCTTCTAATAGCTGTACTCAGGATCGTATGCTTTCTGCTCACTGTTGTTTGCAACTTGTAGATCTGCTGCTGCTGGCCACGGACTCGCGCCGCTTCCACGCCGTCGTGCCGCTGCTCGCGGTCTTCCTCGTCAGCTGGTGGTACACGCGCCTCCACGTCTTCCCGCGCGAGTGCCTCTGGGGCCTGATCCGCGACGCGCCCGTGGTGGACCCGTACGTCTCAATGCTGTTCCTGCACCCGACCAACGCGATGCTGAGCCTGCTGCTCGGGCTCCAGATCTACTGGTACCAGATGCTCGCGCGCAAGGGCCTCCGCGTGGCGCGCGCCACCACCAAAGACCGCAAGCTGCTGGCCGAGCCCGCCAAGGCCAGTTGAAGATGACGATACTTCTCAGGCGATTGACTCTATTTCATACAAGTTGCGTTCGTCTTCATGCCGCAGTCACGCGCCGTCGCGCTTGCTGGGCCTTGTCCTTGCGCCAGCCGTAGTAGCATCCGCAACAGCACAGCAGCACGATCGCGACCAGACCCAAGGCTACCCAGATAGCGATCTGGATGAAATCCTGGGTGAGGTGGTCGTGGCCCGGCGGCGGCCCCGACTGGGGGTCCCACGCCGGATTCTCGCAGTCGCACGACGCGAGCGAGATGGGGCACCTCCAGCTGAGGTTGCAGCAGCAGCTCGCGTTCGTCTGGGCCGTCTCGTTGAGCCACGCGCCGCAGAACTTGGCCTCGACGCCGCTTGGGGACGAGCAGTTGCCGCCGCGCGCACAGTCGTCGCACCAGGAGAGCACTCCGGCCGTCGTGGAGGTGCCGTTGCTGCCGTCGGTCATGCGTGAGCCGATAGCTGTGAGGACTTGGGCGAAGCGTGGGCGCTCTTGAAGTGCGTCGTGGGGATGTCGAAACGATGTTTGCGAGGTGTCGGGCGTGGCTTGCAGGCTGGCGATCGCCAGTGCGTACACGCTGCGACCGGAAATGGCGCGGATTAATTTGGAACTCGTCGACAAGATCTGTTCTGACTCCGCACAGAAGCGGAGACGTCGGATGTCGTCGCCATGGGAGCTTGTGTTGTTCTTCGTTACGATATATCGAGGTACTGTATGTTGGAGGATCTCTTTCGCTACTGCAGCGAGCAAGGTCGCCGCTCCTTGCCGTACGGCCCGGCCAGCACAGCTCAACCTCTCCGCTTACAGTTGTGGTATCTAACTGTCGGGCTGTTAGACAAAAAGGATTCCTTATGTGGTCTATTGGGTGCATTCGAGTGTCAGCATACTCACGTCGAGTTCCCGTTGGACTGCGCGCCGACGCATCCACCCTGATATGCCCGCGTTGTCGGGAATCTTTCTTGGCGACAGCGTCAGAAAGTCGCCACCGTGGGGGGTCCCTTATGGTCCATTACGTCCCGCATATCATGCAGACGGCATGACACGTCCAGCGTGTGATTGGCGGCAGCGCGCCGCCGCGGCGCCAGCTGGTGGGCCGCGTACGTGGCAGCGATGGGGTCAGAGCCGAATGCCGCGATCCGCGACGGCTCGTTTCTTGAAGCGCGGCCATTGCCGGGGACCACGAACCGTGCCAATCCAGCTCCGAAGGAAATTGCCCGCAGACGCGGGCTGCTGTCCGACGAGCTGCGTGGTTGTGACGCGGGAACGTGCCGCGTCATCATGGCGCCGGCTGATGGCGAAAGTAACCTCAAGAGCGGAGACGAATAACGGTGGTGGACGATCGGCCATCGATTCCCAGGTGCTTAGGTGGTCGAGCCATCCGCTGGGTACGCTTGGTCCTGCTCGCTGGCGGTTCGCGCCCTCCCTGGCGCCTCGGGCCCTCCAGGGGGAGTCCGGCTACAATGTAACTCAATCACTGATGGAATCAGCGCATTCCTGCGAGTCCTTGGTGAGCGGCGTTCGTCCAGAAACTGTCCTCTCGCGGCGCGGTCTGGCGCAGGATCCTGTATAATTGAATGCCTCCATCGATGAGATCGCAAAGTTCTACCCGCTTACAATGGAAGCGGTACCTCCCAAACCAAATATGCTACATCATCGGACACCGTGTCGCAGGGCGCTGTAGACGATCCAAGCACCGTCCGGGTGGGCAACAAGTCGGCGCAGACGCCGGTCTTGGGACCGCTGGCACTTCGCTCCCTCGCGCACATAGACGCAGGTCTCCGATTCAGGATCGTTCCCCCGGGCGCCAAGGTGGCCGCCCCCTCCGACCTGATGCTGTTTTTGTATCGTGTGTGTGGCTCGCCACGTCAGGGCCTGGCGAGGCGCCGCTCCCCGGAGGCGAATCTCGACCGCTCGCTGGCCGCTCCACTGGTCGACGCTCGCCCGGTTCTTGTGCCCTCAACCGCTCGCCTTCCCTCGTGTCGCTTTGTCTAGCCAGCGTGGCCAGCCAGCCACTTCCCAACTCGCCGCCTCGCGCTCAGTCCTTCTCCTCACAACACACCGCCATGGCGTCGCTCGCTGCCCCCGCCGCCTCGCCGGTCGTGTTCGACACCAAGCAGCGCGTGCTGACCGGCGCGACCGCCACGCTGGTGCCGCTGTTCGTGTGCATGGTCTCCGGTATCCTCACCACGCGCGCGCGCAACCCGGCGCTGAGAGCGTCCCCGGCGATGCCGCGCGCCACCGACATGGGCATCGCCACGGCGTTCGCGCTCGCGCTGCTGGCGCTGCGGCCCGTGGCCGTGGACCTCTTCTCGCCGCTCGCGCGCCTCGCGCTGCCGGAGCAGTTCCGCACGAACGACTTCCGCGTCAAGCGCTTCTCCACCTGGATCTTCAAGATGACGTACTACACCGTGCTGGCCGCGGTCGGGTACTGGCTCCAGAAGGACGAGGCGTGGTTCCCCGTGTCGCTCGGCGGCAGCGGAGACGCGTCGCTGTCGTTCGCGATCGTCGACACGCCGCCCTCGTACGCGCTCAAGCTCTACGTGCTCATGACGTTCGCGTTCCTCCTGCACAACCTGCTCTTCGTGCTCTTCTGCAAGCCGTTCGAGAGCGACACGATGGAGTACGTGGTCCACGACTGCACCGGCATGCTGCTCATCGGCACGTCCTACTTCGTCAACTACACGGCGCCCGCCGCGATCATCGCGTTCCTCAACGACTTGTGCGATATTTTCGCCTGTACGTACTCCCCTCTCCGTTCGCTGACGAAACGATAGCATATCTAACGCCGCCTACGCTCCTTTCTCTTTAGGCGCCAGCAAGATGGGCACGGACTCGCGCCGTATGGGGGCGCTCGCGCCGACGCTCGTGGGGTTCCTGTTCTCGTGGTGGTACACGCGGCTCTTCGTGTTCCCGACCGAGTGCCTGCGCGCGCTCATCGTGGACGCGCCGCGCCTGGACCCGCACGTGTCGATGCTGTTCCTGCAGCCGCTCCAGGGCATGTTCACGATCCTGCTCGTGCTCCAGGCGTACTGGTACTGGGGCATGGCGCGCAAGGGCTTCCGCGTGCTCTTCCAGGTCATGAAGATCCAGGGCAACGAGCCCGCCGTCGAAAAGGCGAGCTAAAGGTTCCGCTGTGCGTCAGTGTGTTCGCCTTGGAGCGTCCGTTGCCGTTACATTAGGAACGGATGGGTTAAGTGTTTATTAGCCTCAAATATCAGAGGCGGTTCAGCTAGATCATTGCCGAGTTCTCCACTGGTTGGGGGTCCCCGCGAGACGGCCTTGTAGTCCTCTGCTGTGGGGATTCCCGTCCGTCGTGATGACACTGATCATAACTTGATCAGCTACGATACTACTAGTACGTAGTATGCTGCAACCTGAGCGCCGCTTGCTTAGTATCTGTATTGGCGATTGTCTTCAACAAACGCCCGGATACGAATCGACTACGACGCCGCGTGAACCTGCGCGCCTGCTTTTGCCTCAGAGTCGCCCTTTGAGCTCTTGCAGCACCATTAACGCGCAGCAACTGACCAGTGCCAGAAACGAAGACGCCAGCGGGGACCTTGAGGGCGATGCGGGTCCAGACCCTCGCCTTGGCGGCGTCGGTTTGAGCTGATGCATGCGCGTCTTGGACCAGCAGCGCCACGCACAGGAGGCTCAAGACCCGGATGCGCAGAGTGGATTGGGACGCCACGGAAAGTGGGACTTCCTGAAGAGTTGTGGCGAGAGAGAAATGGCGACGACCGAGGAGGACGCGATGCGGAGGCGGCTTTTCTGACAGACGGCAGCGTCTAAAAACTTTTGTTCGCGATACGAATGATATATCTTATATGAATCAGGTCCACCAATGACCCCGCCCTCTAACTTGACTGTGGGGCGAGCGTGTCATCACTGTCCTAAATGTCCGGGACTGCCGCGCGCCAGTGTGCCACAATCGCCAGGGTCACTCCACTTTTTTTCTTTAGGAGTTTCGGGCCGTGGCGGTGACGTCATCTGTCGCGATGACAGCGACCACCATGCCCGATGCGACGCCTTGGTCGACGCCAGCGGGTACGCTCGCGCGGGGGCCACCGCCTCTTGTAATCGTCGAAGTTCGGCGCCTCCTGCTCACTCCCTGCATCGCGGCACAGAGCAGGCGAGACGGCTTGGAGGCGGGTTCGACCGTTGTGTCTCAGTGACACTATGGTCGAACGCGAGCGAGAGACAGAGTCTCTCGCATGAGTAGCTAAGAACTCCACAGAAGATGGACGGTGGACGATCATTCGCCCAAACCAACCGGACGCAGCGGGAGCAGAATGTGGATCGTGCGTGTCTCACGCCCCCCAAGCGTCCTGAGCGCTCTCGCTCGGACGAGTCAGGACATACACACACACACCACCAATGGGCGTTTCAGGGCCGCACTGCCAGCCGTACAACATCTCGGTACGACAAGAACGCACATTGCCACTTCCATCGTGTTGAGTTTTATGAATCGCCTCCGCAGTCGCCTCCCCCTCCTCCGCTGTCTCCGCCGCCTCCGTCGTACCCGCCGCTGTAGCCGCCCGAGTCGGCCCCGGCGTCGTAGCCACCGCCGTAGTGGTACCCGCCGTCGCTCACGATGTCGGCGACGACCATGCCCGTGGCGATGCCCGCGGCGGCGCCGACGCCGGCCGAGACGCCCGTGTAGTGGTGGTGGTGGTGGTGATGGGCGTCGTAGCCGTCGCTGTTCCCATAGTCGTACGCGGGCGCCGAGGGCACAGCCGTGTACGCGTAGTAAACGTCGCCGCCGCTTTCGGGTGCGTACACGGCGCGCGGCTGCGGCCGCCCCGGCGCGGCGCTGTACGCCGGCACGGCCATCGGGACGCCCCGGGGCGCCGCCGACGTGATGGGCTGCGCGGTCGCGTGGCCTCGCGACTGGCGGCGCTGGCGCGTGGCCGCGCGGACGGTGCACCAGCAGAGCCCGAGGGCGCAGCTCAGGAACGCGGCGGCGCCAGCGCCCACGCCGATCCAGGCGCCCGTGGAGAGCGTCTGCGGCGCCGGGTCGGGCGCGGGGGCGGGCGTGGCGTCCTTGAGCGAGCACCGGCAGTCGTCGTTCGTGACCGCGCAGGCGGCGTCGCGTGGGCAGCAGCAGCGCTGCGTCGTGCGCGTCTCCGGGTCTTCCCACGCGCCGCAGTGCTTGCCCGGACCGCCAAAGTACGCGCGCGAGCAGTCGTTGTTGGTCGCGCAGACCTGGCAGCCGGACAGCGACGGCGTGGGCGTGGGCGTCGGCCCGCCCGGTTGAGCATCGACGCGCGGCAGCGCGAGGCAGAGGAAGAACAGCACGCCGAGCCGCACGCGGCGCGTGGGCGACAGCGACGGCTTCATGTCGGCCGGCCGGCGAATTCACTTGTGCTTCCTGCGCGGCGGCGGGAAGCTCAAAGAGGCCTTGAAGAGACGGACGGGGATCTTATCATGGATCGCGCTCGCTCGCGACCAGATTTGCCTGGGCCACGGTGAAGGTGGGTATTCATAGCTTCTCCTGGATCACCAACGCATCAGTAGCGGAGGGCCAATAGGAAGCTGGGCAGAAGATCAGTGACACACCCTTGTAGTTCCCAGCAGTCGGTGTATACTGTACAGAAGGCGTTTGTTCTTCGCCGCTATAATGCACTGGCGCCTTGGAGGTGTGCGCCTGAGGGCACGTGCGCGGCAGTGCCGCGCGTGGTGGGAGCAGCCCGCCGACTCTCGTTCGGTGAGACGTGGAGCGGCTTTGCTGCACGCGGCGCAGCCAGAAGGGAGAGAGGCGCTTCAAGGAATCTGAGGGTTGTTGACGGTTGGGCAGACAGACGATCAGGTTGCTCAGCTGCGCGAGAGTTCAACTCAGGATCGCACCGCAGTGGCGACGGCCAGAGAGAGAGACCGAGTCCCTCTCCCTGATATGCTCCTCTCTATTACTGTACGTTGGGGCGGCGGGACGCGCCGCCTCTATGTGACGCTGACGACGCCAACTCAGCGTTACACATGGCTCCGCGGTCACGCACGCCGTCGGCGGCGCGTTGCGAACGACGAGATTGGACGCAAGGAGGAGGACGCGTCGCGAGTCCCAGGAGACGTACCGGGTACAGTATCAGTGGCTCGAACTTCGAACTTGGGGCGGTTTGTCGATGTAGTTGCTGGCCCGAAATCCGGCGAGGGGTTCTTATCGTCTCTCTGTCTCTTTCTCGGATGGCGAGCGATCCATGTACATGATCACTGCTTTCCGACCTGCGAGGTTTTAAAGGGCACTCCCTTGACGAGAGGACGTCCACGCGGTTTCGGCAAACTGCCTTGTTGCCAATCGATTTGAGAGCGCGGGTGATACTGTACACTGCTGGCGAGTGAGGCGCGGGATCCGTTCTACGTGTACTGTACGGCATACTGTACAGTAGGGAACTTCTACACACACCATGGCACGCGAGCACTTGGCGCCGCCAACGCAGCTACAGTACTACTGTATGGCTGTCGGATATGGCTGCAACCAGTCGTGTTGGATTGTGGACGTGTCCAAAGGCGGCGATCCACTCCCGTGTAGGTGAGGCTGTCAAACGAACGCGGGCCTGTCGCCCGCTGGCGCGATTACTCACGCTGTCGGCGGTCGCTTACTGAGTGTGACACATGGCTACACCTCTCGCATCCCGATGGTGGCGGCCAAAGCGGGCCTGACGCCTGGAGGCAACTGGGCGCTGGCGACCGCGCCGATCAGAACGGCAGCGAGTGGCGCGCGTCTGATTTGTCCTTGTCGCGGGCGGAGGAGGAGCGCGCCTGTCCGTCCGCGGCCGCCACCCGCGGAGCCGCTGTGGGAAATAAGAACGAGAGCGTCACACCCACGTACAAACCTATACAACGGCGAGTCGCCACGCGAGTAGGTACGGTACGGTACTGTACTCTATCGCGGAGACCAGCCCCTGTCACCGAGTCTGGCCGCCCGCTGACGCAAGACGCGGTTGCCGCGGCAAACGAAGGCGTATGGGCCGCTGGCGTCAATGGCTTGAAAGGTCTCTCCAAACGACCCTCTTTCTTTCTTTCTTTCTTCTATGCATCCACTAGTGAGCCAGACACGGCAGTCGAGATCTCTCTCGTACAGTACGTACTGAACATACACCACTCAACAAAGCAGGTTGCGCGTCGTTGTGAGCTTCTTCCAGCGCCGCAAGCGAACTGTATGCTTTCCCACCGCCCATCCGGATGCCAGAGGAAGAAGCCCTAGCGAGACGCAGTCAGATCGGATTGGCCAATCCTGCGAGGGCGTTGCCGATCGCTGCCGCACACCCGTTCTCATTACACGCCGCAGCTGCGAGCCGTGTCGTCTGCTCCTCCGTGGTTGACTTGTGCATCAAGTGAGCGTGAGAGCCAGCAACTGTACACTGCAAGCGTGGACAGCCGGACCACCTGCCTACCCTGACGGACGGTCGGGCTCAACGAGCCAACGTGCCGTCAGCAAGCTCCTCCTGAGGCGCGCAGTTGCTGGGCGTCGATACGGGGGTCAATGGATCCCAAGTCGTGCGTTTATCTGTTTATCCACGACGTTCTTTTCGAGTGTCGACAGTTGCACGTACTGTACTGCCGTGCGTACATGCGGAGTACTACGGTCCACTGGCGTACATCCGGGGTCCGGGATCCCGGAATCCCGGGCGATCCGCACTCGGACGCGACCGAGTAGTACTGCGAAGTACATTAGAGCCCCCAGTTCTCTTGCGATCCTGTCGATCCTCCTCCGCGCCGACTTCTTGCTTCTCAGAGCCCCCATCCCGCCGGCAAACAGATGCGCCGTATCAACCGGTACTAGCATTGCATAGTGGATGCCGCCACATTCAGTAATCCCCGACGACTCTAGCGAGAAGCGCGGCCGAATCGGATTCGCCCCATCGCACAGACCAAATATGAATGCGCTGTATGGTGAGGCCCGAGAGATACGCGCGGGAAGGCACCAGAAAAGAGTACTGTACGCCACCGAGTGGCGCGTGACGCCACGGGCGCATAGCGCACTTCCGTGAGCGGGAAACAATCGGGTTTTCGCGGGAGGTTCTGTGGATTCCCACGAAGAGAGGCCACTAAGCCTGACTCCTGCTGCAAACCCTCCACGCGGATGCCGCTTTGGTCACAGTCTTCGAGCAAAAACAACAGCAAAAACGAAAAACTCGGGAACGGGAGCCTTTCCAGATCAGATCCCACGGAAGAGCCGCACGTCCAACCCTTGGGCCTGTTTCTGGCCGCTGACACACGCGCAGCGCCGGTCCACGGGTAGCGCCCTCTGGAAAGCGTGGTCTCCCCGATTGGCGCAAAAAAACGCCTAACTGAGACCTTTATAAAGGGTACAACCCTGATCAAGGGGTTCTGAGGCTCGCTCGCCAAGCGTGATGTGTGGCCCTGCCTCATCTCCTTCGTTCCTCTACAGTACGGTACAATGGTCTCCGCCAACGCCGTAGTGTGGAGTTCCGCGCGCTTGTCAACTCGGAGGGAACGCATGCATTTCGCGACGCGCTCGGGCACTCACGCTTTTCGGATCGCGATCCCCGGGCGGCCGAAGCTCCTACGTCCAGCGCAGCAGCTACGCACGAACGAATTGCATCCCGGTGCCTCTCTCGAACGAGGAGCGGCTCCTCTCCTCTGCGCCGCGAAGAGCCACTTGTTGCCGTTGGGGTCGGTTGTTTTGCATCTGAGACGCTCAACGTCACCGTGAGGCGCCTCCATTTCGCTATCCGCCGGCCAACGCCGCTCACTTGAGATTGTTGCTGCTTCTTCCAGAATGATGCAGCCGCGCAGCCCACAGTCCGCTGGGGCGGCCGAGACGCCCGCGGCCACGACGGCCGCCATGATGGAGCCGGCGCGACGCAAGCGCAAGCGCCCGACGCCGACGACAGTGACACCGGTCGCCGCTGAGAAGCACGGATCCGGATCGGAGACCGAGGAAGAAGAGAAGACGCCGCAACTCCCGACTGCTCTGCGGCGGCGCACGTTGCGCACCAGCGAATCCGACGAGGACGAGCGCAAGTCCACGACGACGACGCCGACAGCGACAACAACGACGTCGGATGGTCCTCCGACGCGCGGCCCGTTCCGCGGCAAGTGCCTGTACCAGTCGCGCAAGTGCGAGAACGAGCGCGCGCTCAAGCGCAACGGCAAGCCGCACAACCTCTGCGACGAGCACCGCAACAAGCAGAACCAGCACCAGCGCAAGTTTGACGCGAAAAAGTACACGCGCAAGAAGCGCAAAGGCAGCGGCAGCGACGACGACGGCGACGACGACGACGGTCACGACGAAGAAGAGCGACAGGAAGCCGCGGACGAAATCCTGGTGGACTCGGCCAAACAGGAGCACAAGCCCTCGGCTCGAGGTAAAACCCGAGCGGGTGCCGCCAAGCCCAAGCGCGGGAAGATCTCGCCGGCCTCGTCGGTTGCCGCGGCGGTGGCGGCCATGCCGTCGCTGAGTTCCACGTCTCCGACTGTCGCCTACACGGCACAGTACAACTCGGCGTACTACCGCCCCGTGATCTCGCCCACGCATCACGATGCACGACCGCTGGAGATCCGCCGGCCGCCGGCGCTCCACGTCCACCGCTCGTCGCCGCCGTCGATGGGACTTGGGCTTCCTCCCGTGCACCACATTGGGTCGCCTCCCGTGCCGGCGCTGGGCAACGTGGTCCCAGTCGACAGGCGCTCACCCCCATACGCGAATCGCGATATGTTCCCGCAGCCCACGGTCCTCGTGCCACCTGTCACGCCTGTAGACCACTTGCGACAGCCGTTCCCGTTTCCTTACGGCGCGACAGCCGTGTATCCGTTCCTTCGCCCACCTCCGCCACCAGCGCGTTCACGCTCGTTCGACTCCGGTGTGACTCGCATCTCACCCATGGGCGGCGCAGCGCCCGGTGCTATGGGCCAGCAGCCGTTTGCTCTGGGGCACCCGATGGGGAATTTTACGCCCGATCAGAGCCACACGATGCCTCCTCCCTCTTCGTCACTTGGTCGCCCAGACAAGCTGCCGTCGCTGCAGCAGCTCCCGTTGGGTCAACTGACGCGTTCGAGGTCTCAATCGCATCACATCCCTTTTGCCCAAACGTACCCAGCCCCTACAGAGCATGCGTACCCGCGGCAGTCTCCCCCGCTCCATCACCAGCTTGCAGCTCCACGGTCCGCCCCGCAGACAGCGCAGCTGCTGCCCTCGCTCGGGTCGTTGCCGCCGTTTGCCACGCACCGCTCAACACCGTCGACGACGTCTCCCCAGCAACATCAGCGTCAGACCCCGCGCGGGTACCATCATCAGCGCCCCGATCATCCGTACTAGAGTTGCGTACATCCATGGAAATCACAATCGTGTTGTTTGAACCTTTCACAGCAGTCGACTGATCGTCTTTTTCTTGAATACAAGCTGGTCCACGAGTGCGCACGCGTCGGTCTTGACCGTGAACTCGCGCGAATCAATCGGTGCAAACGCCTTCTTGCCCGAGTTGTACCGGAAAAACTGGCTGATCACGTCGTCCGTAAGCACAGGCGGAGACGAAGACGCGACGCTAAAGATGCGGACGACACGGTTTCGCTCGATGTGGTGCTCGTACAATGCGCGGAACTTGAGCTCTTTGGCGCTCTTCAGCAGAACAATAAAGTTGTCACAAGGCGACTCCATCAGCGCCTGCACGGCTGCGTTACGCTCCTTGTCGAGCGACCCACCGGCGAGCAGGGTGTACTCGATCGCGTTCTGGATAAGCTTACGATTCGATGGCTTCCGCGCACGAGCGTGGCCCACCGTTGCAAAGGACTCAACGGTCCCCGTCGTCGTGGTCGGCGGTGGTGCAGCCGGAAGAGCCGCTCGAGCGGGCTTGTGAGTTTCGAAAGCTTCACGCGGAGGTGGTTGTGAGTGAGCGACCGGCGCCGGGGTGCTAGTGTCGGGTGCTTTCGTCGGCTGGTGCGGATCTGCGTGAGAGACTCGCTTTGTAGTCACCTTATCACGTGCCTTTTGGAGCTGCTGAATTTTCCTCTGACGTAACTCTGCCAGTTTTTGCTGGCGTGCGCTTTGAGCTGAGTCGCCGTCGCATTTTCCGGGGGATCCAACTGTGAACGGCTCCGGTCGGGGCGGGCCCTGTGGCTTGGAAGGTTCAACATGAGGAGCCATAGCACGAAGCATTTGTTGATGAGTCGTCATTGGAGCACATGTGATTTCAGCGTCTTCATCATCACTGCTGACGATCGATGTACGCCGCATTGGCTTTGACTCGGGTCGTTGCCGAATCGGGACTCGGCCATGAACGTTGAATGACTTCGCGGTTTCTTCGTCACGCACCGCGTCCTGTTTCGAGTCCGCACGGTGAATATCTCGATCGCCGTAAACTTTGATTGCAGACTCAGAAGCAACGCGATTTGAAACTCGCATCGTGGCCATGAGGACACTGTCTTGCTCGTCGTCCGCGTCTGCCCTTAGCACAATGTCGCGAAATCGATTCGTTGGCAATTGTTGCCGATCTTGTTCTCCATGCGACTGGGAGGCCGTGAAGGATGTGCTTGAAGATGGCTTCGGATCATATACATCGTTTTTCGCTTCTGTACGAGCTGACAAGTCCCGTGACTTGTGTTCTGCGGTTGTCTCTGGAAGGCGGGAAGGAGACGCAGGCCTAGTGGGTAGACGTGCCGACTCGTTGGGTGGCATTATCTGCGTCTTCACTTTTGGATCTTGAGCGGCCATCATCACCTTGTAATTTCTATCTCTTGGAGACATCGCTTGATTGAGATACACTCGCGGCTCTAGCTCATCATAGTTCGTCTCAGTCACCGTTGGTGGCATGATAATGGGGACTGGGGCAGTTTCAGACCGCTGTAAAGGGTTCTCGCCATTATGCGTACCGTTTGCGTGACTCGGTTGAACCTGCCACGCATCATGCACGCGCAAATGATTGTGGCGGCTGCTTGCAGCAACGGGCTTCACGCGAGTCTCTATGGCTTGTTCCTGCTGAGGCGCTTCCTCTGTGAAGGCTTCGTGTCTGTGGGGGGTCATGTTGAGCTGAGCGTCATTGTCGAGTGAGACGGAAGTCACAGATCTGAAGTCGGATCCACTTGAAATGGGACGATTTCGTGTGAGAGGGATTTCGATCGCCTTGGACAAGAGTGCCCGGTCAAGCACCTCCCGATTTGCTGGCGCAGACTCAATTCGACGATCTTCTCGTGCACGTAGCGTAGCAGGAACCCGAGCATCTGAAGCCTGTTGCTGGAGCATCTTCGTCGCTTGATACTCCAGTTCCCACCACCCTCGAGCTCCGAGCTTGTTTCGGTAATGATCCCGAGCCGACCGCTTTTTCTTGGGTTTGGTGAGGTTGGACAAGTCAGGTTGTTCGACCTTCTCATCAGCATGCTCATATGTGTGCTCCGTTGTTGCGTCGGTGACTGCGTCTGTGGCGCTGCACCCACTGTTCAACTGGGTGTCAGAATTGACGACTTCGAGTGGGTGAGAATCGACTGAGGTTGGACGAGCCTCATGAGATGGCCTCTCGAGCACACGAGATGATGAAAACTGGAACATAGACTCTTCATGAACACGATGTTCCTGCGGCCTGATTCGAGATCTGTCGATTACATCTGCATCAATGAAAGACGGCGTGGCAGCGACCGGTGGTACGAGTTGATCGATAGCCTTTGGAGGCTTCAAAGTGCCATCGAGACTTCTCCAAGCAGCTCCAACTTCATAGACGCTTTGATCGCTTTCGGCTTTCTTGCGAGCGTTGATGTGAGAGGTTGAAACGCCCTTTTCACAGCGCCAACCTTGCTGCAAAGGATTTGTGGTTGATGTAGGAGATGTAGACAGCTCAACCGCGTTTTGGAGTTTGTCCGATACATCGCTCTGCGCGCGCACTGGGCTTGGTGATCTGGTCAGTCCCTGAGACTCTATCAAGCCACTTGGATGCTCAACATGCTTCCCCCCGAAGAATTGAAACATCGACTCTTGCACGACGGACTCCTTGTTGAGTGCGCGTACTCGAAGTGGTTGCGGTTCTCGTGAGCATGCCGTTGCTGTGGATTCTTCTTGGCGTTTTGACTTGCAATCACCATGTTCCGGTCTTTCTTCACATTCGTGTTCGTTCGCAGGACTCGAAATGACCTTGCTCTTGGGATTTGATGTCGGACTTGTGTTTGCTGCAGGCTTTACGTGATTGATATGCTTGTTCTTTTCCTTCCTCTCCATCAGCGTCCATACCTGGTACGTCGCGGACGATTCTCGTAGCGAATGAATCTCTTCAAACATCTTCTTTATGAGCTCACCCATCGTCTTCACAATTTTGATGCGACCAGGCACGACGTAGAGTAGATACTTCTTGCTGTTGTTATGTTCTGAGAGGGGAAACCACAGAAGTGCCGATTCTTCTACCTCGTGTGAGCCGCTTGATCCCGTCACGACCAGTAAAACGCAAAAGTTCCGAAGCGCTGATACACTTGCTCGTTCTTCAATATCTTGAAGCTCCATCTCCAGCGACTGAGCAGCGATCCCTTCCGAATCCCACGTGATGTCGTTGAACCCAACGCGACAGAGTTGGTCATCAAGCGCAGCAATCTTCGACAAAATACGCCGGGGGTCACTCTTGTCGAGATGCTGCGATCCTGCTTGTTGTGCGAGCCGATGCGCATCAACCACAAGTGTACCTAGTGTCGCCTGCGTGCACATCTGCTGCGCGGTCGCATCGGAGCGTACGAGGGGAGCTGCGAAGCGTAGGCATGAAACCAGCGACGACACCAGCGCCGTACCTCCGGTCCTCGTGCTCGACATGATGTCGTTGGCTTATGTCCCACGTTACACTGAAGATGACAACGACAAATCAACCGCCAACGATAATGCTAAAAGCAGCATAAATGAGCACCTTGAAAGAGTTTTATATAGCACATTACCGTGAAATACATGCGACGCGGCTCGACAGTTGGGTAGCTGATCAGAGAACAATATCCCCGGACAGCGTCTTGAGAGGAGGCTCCATTGTCGCCACCAAATCATCAGCTGCGGCTGGCTGTGCTCGACGCTGGTACTGAGAGAGCTTCACACCAAGTTTTTCGTTCTTCTCACACTCCTTCTGGAACTCGCGAATCGCGTTGACGTACATGCGCTCTTTCTCCAACAGCAACTGGTACTTGCTGTCTAGGGTCTCGACGCGCACTTGGTGGTCCACCCGCAGTGTTTGTTGCTTCCGCACTGATGTCTCCACGTTCTGGATGATCGAATCGAGCTGGGAGAAGAAGGCTTGCGTCGCCGGCTTGGAGCCCATGGCGACGTCGAAGTTGTCGTGCATACTATTGATGAGAGAGATCTCCTTCTCGAGAAACTCATGGGTAGTCTTGAGTGTGTTGTACACGCTGTAGTATTTGCGCGTCTCATCAAGCGTGAGTGCCACTTCATCGTACAGTTCAAGAAAACGTTTCTCGTACTGGACAAGTTCGATCCGTGTCGGGACATCGTCGATTTGCTTCATTCGCTTCTGTAGTTCTCGGGTCTGACGCGCAAGTGCAGCACGCAAGTCCTGGTGCTTAGACGCCATCTGTGTGTGCATTTGCTCGATCTCGTTGAGACGAAGCGTCTCCTCATCTTGCTGAGCAGCGTCTTGTTCGCTCTGCTCTCGCAGCTGCGCCACACGAGCCTGAAGCGCCTCGAGTTCAGTCTTGCACTTGGCCTTGAATTCGTTTTTCTGCCTCTTGAGAGCTTCGTTCTTGGAGACTAGGCTGCGCAGTTTGGGCAAATACGATCGTGCCCCTCCGTTGGCATGTTCTTCCGCTTCTAACTGTCGCTGTTCGTCCTGCATTTCCTTCATCGCGCCTTCAATCATGAGTTGCTCGGCCTGTAACTGTTCTCGCTGCTCACGCAAGCGCCGCTCCGTGTCCTCTAGCGTCGCCAAGCGCACTTGGTGGTCAAGCAATTTGGTCTGTTCGGCCTTGATCTCCGCACTAGTCTCCAACCCGTTCGTCTCCGAGTCTGCATCGACATCCGGCGTATCGGGCACCGACACGACCTGTCGCAGCAGCTCGGCCTCTCTCACGCGCTGCCTCTCCAATAAAGCCGTCTCCTCCGCCAACGCCTGCTGCGCGATACGCTGGTACTGGGCTTCGAAATCTCGCGTGTCCTTCGATTTAGTTCTTTGCTTGGTAGCCCCGCCTGAGGAGAGAGCTGCGCCGTCCGCACGTCGCGATGCCGACGCCGCACTCGCCGCCACCGCGAGCTGTGCCATCAGCGACTTGCGCACATCCGCTCCACCGCCGTCACCAGCGTCCACTGACGTCGACGAAACTTGCTCTTGTGTGGCACAGTCCGCGTCCACAACCGTCGCGGCAGCCACGCGCTCGCCGTACTCGAGGAGACACTTTTGGATCAATGCGTCCTCCGACTCGTCTTGGCCGGCCGTCGTTGATGCTGAAGTATACTGGTATCGCCGCCGCGGCTGGTACGCGCGCTGTAGGTACACGACTTCCCGCTTCAGTGGCTCTTCCGGCGTCGGAATCGGCGAGTCAGTCACCACATCGAGATACGCGCGCTTGGCTCGGATCTCCTCGAGATGGTTGAGTTCGTCGCTGGTCAGCAGCTCCACGAGCCACGCTACGAGCCGCCGCACGGCGCCAATGTCGCCAAAGTCCTGGAGCAGCAGCTGGTGTGGCTGCAGACGGTGTGGAGGCGCAAACGGCAGCACGTCGAGCCGCGCGACCACGTCCTGCGCGAGCCCGAGCCGCGGCTTCATCTTGTCGTGGCGCTGGAAGAGCAGCTCCCACTGGACGCGCGCGCGCGCCGCGTGCTCGCGCCGCGCCAGGCGCTGCAGCAGCCACGCGACGCCGCCCAAGATGCGGTCGAACACGCTGTACGCGCTCGCCGCGGCCTTGTAAAAGCCGGCGTCGCGCAGCAGCGCGAGCGTCGCGGCGAGCTCGCGCGCGGCGTCGTCGCCAAAGTCGTCGCCCAGCGCGAACAGCGCGCGCGCCGACGCCGCGCGGGACGACGCGAACGGCGAGGACGACGACGACGACGACGACGCGTCGATAGAGAACGAGGCGCCGAACGCCGCGCGCGTGGCCATGGCGAGCGGACGGAGGTGGCGGCGCTTGTTCCCGAAGTTTCGCCTTTTTTGGACGATGGTTGAAGGCGACGGGGAATCTTTCCGCGGAAGCGGAATGTTGCACGAAGGTAAATGAGAGTGACATTGCAGATGTCACTGAAATGCGTCGGCGTACACTCGTGCAACTTTCCTGGCACATCCAGGTGACGCGAAGGTGACAGTGGAATTTGGAAGCCTGGTGTGTCATGACCCCTAGTTTTTCCTGGCCTGGAGGAAGATGCGAGGAGATGCCTGACCTCGAGCCGCTCCACCTTCGAGGGGCGAGGCGCTGCTCCGTGTTGGCACGCGCCCATCGCCCATCGCCGCGGACCCAGCTTCTCCTTGCGGTCGACGGGCGAGAAAGGACGCCGCCGCATCATCGGATGACAGGAAACGTGTTGAAGTACAGCCGCACACCTTGAGCGGCCCAAGTGAGGTGACGTCGATGCCCGCGACGTCATTACCTGGCTGGCGGTGACGCTCCTCCGCCCCGCCCAACGGAACTGTGAAGGGCCCCTATAGCTCCGTGCGCCGCCCGAGTCTGGAAGGCGCACTCCTCGTGAGGGGGATCCGCCGGCTGGATTCATTCCGCCATTTGCGCGCCGTCCAGCGACAGCCACCGCGACCCGCGTGAAAACCGGCCCAGCATGTCGGGATACGTCTCTTCCGTCTGGCAAGCGTTTGTTCGCAAGTTCGGCCCCGCAGCCTCCCACCTCGCTCGTCGAGGCGGAACTGGAACGGTCGCGTGCATCGACTGGACCGCAGACAAGCTGAAGGGGGCCACCACCGGATTCTTCGACAATGCGAGCGCCATCTTCGACGTGACGGAGACGGCGACACCTCACCCACAGCTTGAACCACCATCGCGAGCCGGTTTGTCTCCGACCATCTCGTCGCTCAATTCCGTGATGGCGACGAGGGCACTTGGCGTTGACGAAAGCGGCGACGCACAGGATCAAGATTCGTCGACACCCAGTAGTGGCCCGGATGAGGAGAGAGAGAGGCTATTCGTAGTCTATCGTGAGTCCACCCTGGCTCTTGCCCGCTCCGGCACGACTGTTTCCGATATGACCCGCGACTTGGAGGATTTCCTGCTTGCTTTCTACGGGATTGAGCTGCGCACCAAGCCGGACCCCGCTCAATATCCTGCGTGTAAGCTGTTACAGAACACGAGCATCACCGAGGACCCTCAGTGGCAGGACACGATTGAAAAGGCGTGTGATATCCCGATGCTGTGGAAGATGAACGAGCACGAGTACAAGTCGTGTGCCGAGTAGCAAGACTATCTTGGAAAAGTTCTTGCCAAGCTCGCTCCAGGTCAACGCCCGTACAAGCCCTACATTGTCCACGACCGCCGGAAGCTACTCAACATCATGTACGAGCTGGACTCGGACGGTTTCCCAACTGTGCCGTTTGGGGTGCGTGGAACCACGGATGTTCTCATTGGTTCATCGGAAGGCGACCTCGAGGAGTTGACGTCCGCGAGCAGGGACGATTCTCCCGATCATATCGGCGACGTTCCCATGGTGGTGCAGTTGAAGAAACCGAAGATCGAGTCGTATGCTCGGTGCTTGTGGCAGTCCACGCTCGAACTGTTCGCGACTGACCGCAAGTCCGACAGCCCGGTGCTTGCTGTGCTCAGCGATCTCGAGAACGATTGGACAGTCCAGTGGCTCGCAACGGACCCAGATGGGACTCCAGTCCTCTATCGCGTCCGGTTCAGGTCCAAGAAAGAGGCGCTGACCGCGCTCGCATGCTTCATGAAGAACTCAGAAGACAGCGCCAGAGCGGCTACCTTCCGTCGTGTCAAGGTGCGGGACCTGAAGATCAAGCTAGGCGCAAGTGATCGTCGCGTTCAGTCCCTGCCTGGTTCTACGGTTTCAGACGAAGAGGAAAAGACTGACGTTGTATGAGCCGTCACGAACACGGGCGGCGAAAGAAGCCGTGTTGATCTTGGCCCCAGCGAGTGGGGGCGTTGCATTTTGCATCCGCCTTTTTTGTTGTTTCACTGATTTGGAAAACAAAGCGAACTAAAAATAATAGTGTCTCTTGCTTGAGCCGTGCTCCTGATATACTCTAGCGAGGGCGCTGAGCCCAAGTCGGTAGGCGAAACTCGTAGTCCATGTCAACCCCCACAGTGTGGTAGAACGAGTCTCGAAAGTGGATGCGGCCGGTGAGCGTATGCCAGTCGTAGCACCAGGGAGCGCTAAGCGCTTTGCTCATGACGAACTCGTCGCGGCCCAACCACGCACCGTACTTGCCTCGGTTACGGCGTTCGCAATACGCGGGAGAGCTCAGACAGTCCGTCGTTGGGTGGTAGATCCGCTGCAGCAAGGGCAGCGCCTGCCCTTGCCCACGTTCACCACGAAGCCACGCGCAGTCATACTTGAGCGCGAGTGTCACCTCACACAATCGAGCTAGCGACGCCGTGTTAGTTAGCGGGAAGGCACAGCGTGTGCTGAACGGTAGGCGGACATGCGTGAGGCGCGGACACAACTCTGCGAGCGCCGCCATTGACTCCTGAAGGGGGCTCGCGAGCACGCGCAGATTGGGCAAACCGTTCGAGAACCACAGGGGCAGCGGCGCAGCGGGTCGAATCGTGTCCGATTTGTAGCACTTCGAAGGCATGTAAAACAGTTCTTCGAGCGTGTCAGCACAAGCCAAGGCAAGACAGCGGTGACTGCGCGCCCCCGAAACCCATGGTAGTTCGCTGTTTTGGAACGACAGCCGCTTGAGACGACGCAGCCGGCTGAGCGTGGGGAGCAGGAGCCGTGCGTTCCTATTGTCACAAATCTCCAGCTGCTCGACGTACCGAAGCAATGCTTCCACGCTCGGCGAGTCGTCTTGGACCCTCAGATCGCCGCGAAGCACCAACGTTCGCAGATGCGATGCGCCATCGTTTCCACTGGGACTGTCCAGGCTCTCCTGCGCATGCCGTCGCTGCCACAGTGTCGTCCGCTCGACCCCATAGGCCCACGTTCGATCCCATTCCCACACGAGCTTCTCGAGATGCGGAAGATACCCCACGAGATCGCACATCCACCCGTTTGTAATATGGAGCGTTCGCAGCCGCGTTAGCCGGCGCAGAGGGACGCAGTCTGCACAGGTGCTCGACACCACGAGTTGCAAGTGCTCGAGCATCTGGAGCGCCGCGAACGGCGCCATGTCCGACTGGTACTCCCACCCGAGTCGCAGCGACCGGAGGTGCACCATATTTGGCCACTGTGGGGGCACGCGCAGGTCGACCCCATCGCTATGCCTATACCGACTGTCTGTGATATCCCCCAGCTCGGCGTAGTCGCGCAATGTTTCGTTGTGACGAGCCATACGCGATCGCAAGCACGCCATCCTAGCCCCTCGTACGACGAGCCGCCGCAGTGGAGCGACGCGTTCGAGGTGCCCTATATGCAGCGGGTAAGAACCGTTCTGCAGCGAGTTGAGCAGCGTCAGCGACTCGAGCTTCTCGAGCCCGACCGCAAGGTCGCACGAGACGGCATTCACGTCCTCGAGGTGCAGCACGCGAAGTAACGGCAGGTCGAGCGGCCGCTTGGGCTGGACAATCGCCTGTGCTCCCTTAACCACGAGCTCCTGCAGCCGCGGGCAACTCTGCGAGAGGAGCGCAAAGTCGAGCGGGCGGTACCACGCGTGCTCGATCACGAGCCGCTCGAGCGCCGTGAACTGGACCACGACGTCCCACTGGAACGCGCGCGCGGGCCAGGCCGTGTACTCGTTCGACGAGACCACGAGACCGCGCACGTCGTCGCGCACTGGCAGCAGCTCGGCCGCATGGACCGTATCAGCGACCGCAAACTGGCTCGCCAGCACACAGAGAGGCTGTCGGACGGCTCGTGTGGGCACGACAGCCGTGTCGTCGGTGCCTCGACGATTCGGGGCGATCGCGCGCATCAGCACCGCGTTGCGAGCCGCGTCGGGCGGCACGCGCAGCACTACGCGGCGCCGAAACGCGTCCGCGAGCGGCGGCAGCGCGTCGCGCACGCACAGCGCGACCACGCGGAGCGAACATGTGTCGAGGAACGACAGCAGCGCCTCGGCCGCGGGGTCCGGGAGGTCCAGCAGCGTCACGCGTGGCAGCGGTGACTGTGACGGCAGCGTGGCGGTCTCCCCACGCACCCACGCCACGACACGCCACGCGAGCGGCGCCAGCAGGTCCATCGCAGAGTGATGCGCACGCTCACGGCGGACTCATGGCGGACGAACGGTCCGGTGCCATGTCGCCCACCGCAGCGGAACAACGGCACGATCGACTATCTGGGAAAGGAGCAGATACCGAAGAGATACCGAGGTCGTGGTGGAACAGAATGTTGTTCGAAGCATGATGGTATGGGGAACTTGGCTACCTTCGAGTCACATGCAAAATC
Organism: Pythium folliculosum; assembly: GCA_023336295.1. Classification (NCBI taxonomy): domain Eukaryota; phylum Oomycota; class Peronosporomycetes; order Pythiales; family Pythiaceae; genus Pythium; species Pythium folliculosum. Next base: position 58,061 of record JAADWV010000122.1, read on the forward strand.
GGAAGTTTGCCACCAGAGATGCGCATCGTGACAGACGCGCGGCAAGCGTGAACCAGCGCACGTGGAGCGTTCGGACAGCTCCACACGACGGCGCCGAGCGCACGCGTATCCAGAAAACGCGCGAGCGTCGCACCGACGGCGTCTGGCACGTCCAAGAGCGACGGTGACGAAGTTGGCGGAGGCCGCAGGAAGCCGAGGCGGCGGCGTCGGCGGAAGCAGCGGGAGGAGCGACGTGAGCTTGTCGGCGCTGGCTGCGCGGGCGGCGTCGTCGCGCCATCGTGGCTTGTGTCGCTGGAGATGTAAGTTTATCGCAGTCGCCACAGCCGCTGGGCGCCACAGTTGAGCGCCATGGGCGACGGTGCGCGGGGCAGCCCGCTCGTCATCCCGTTGGTCTCCATTCCCGTCGATGGTGTGGATCTGAGACCGTGTCACTCGGTCTCACCAACGTCACTATTTAGAAAGGACGGATTTCATCCAATCCCAAGATGGTATCAGGAGAGAGAGGCGCCCAACACTCTTCTTCTTGGTTGTTCGCCACACGCACATCCGAAACAAGCCCGCAGCAATATGGCGCCATTGCCGCAGCCGCCGCCGTCGCTCCCTCGCGGTGGCGTCGACGCGCCGCCGGCCGTGCCGCCCTCCGCCAAGGACGCGGCCAACGCGTGCACGTTCTGCCTCGGGCTCTCGGTCTACAGCAAGTGCGTACACTCAACTAACGGATGCGATTGTGCTCTTATTCCAGCAGCTCCTAACGTCAAACTGTTGACATGGCGCAGGGCCATGGCGGACGCGCGCCTGCCGCCGCGCTGCAGCGGCGTGGAGGTGCAGACGCAGCGCTCGGACGAGTTCCTGGAAGACATCGAAGAGCGCGCCGGTGGGTAGTCGTGGCCATGAAGGCTAAAGTAGCTATCTCAATACCTAACCAAGGACAACTCTGCGCGCCTCCGTATCCAGGCAAGACGCGTCCGGAGAACTTCACGTTGTACGGCTTTGGGCTCTCCATGTACGCGCCCGCGCGACTGGCGCGCAGCGGCAAGCTGCCGGTCGTGCGCGGGCTCGGCGTGATGGTGCTCAAGAGCGACCCGGACGAGCTCATGCGCCGCATGGAAGAGCACAAGCGCGTCCAGCGCGAGCTGGACCAGGACGGCAAGGACCAGGACGACGACCTGGTGGAGGATCTTGGGGATGAGAGTACCCGCCCGGAAGACGACGGCTCGGCGTTGGTGGAGAAAGGTCCGTTGGGCGCGATGCCCAAGCGACCGCAGCTGCCGCCGGTGCTGCCCGTCATGACCTTCGGTGCGTTTTTCTTCTTCGTAGTATGTTGAGCTGTGATATGTACTGTGTACTGATGGTTTGTTTGTCGTGTTTGGACCGGGGGCGAGTAGACGAGTTCGTGGGCAAGAGCGTGGACAACAGCAAAGCGATGGTCCAGGCGATGTACAACTTTTGGGCCAAGCGACTGGACGGCTTTGGCGAGCGGTACGAGGACTCGTGTCGCCGCATTTTCGCTCAGATGGACAAGCAGGCGCGCGGTTTGCCCGCGACGTTTGGGTGGGTCAAGAGGAAGGCGAAGGAGCTGGAGGACCAGATCCGACGAGGTGGTGGTGACGGAAGCGATGGCAAGCACTAAGTTATGCATTCCACAGATCGAAATATAGGTCGCTTCGGTTGAAGCATGCTCAGAATCAATTGAACCACGATGGCTGGTCAAAGTTGGCCAGGATGAATTCGCAGGTCGCGCTCGCAAATGGTACGGTTGTCCAAGGCACAATGAAAGGCGGCGGCTGAGGGGATGCTGGTGGCGTATCCTTTCGCGGGGGAGGTGGAAGAGATTTCGCCCAATGAGACTCTGAAAACGATCCTACCTTCGGGAAAATGCTGTGGCTGGGGTATCGTCGATTAATGATGATCGAACCCTTGGATCCAACTGAGCCGCGCGACACGATAGACGACCGTCGGCGAGGGTTGAGAAACACCAGCGTGGATCTCGCACACGGAACCGCTTTCTCCTTTGGCAACGGAGATGTAGCACTGCGGCTCAATAGGCGATCTCGTAGGCGTCCGCTCTCGACTAGGTCTTCATATATCTACATGACTCAACCCACATGAGATAATGTCCCCCCTTATCGATCCCGCAAGACCTTTGCCTTCACGAACCTTGATTGAGTTCCGATTGAGCCGAGGCGTAAACGTCGCCTCCTGTTGTTCACGTGCACGCTGAGCCTGCGCCATCTCAGCCTGTTTACGCTTAGTTTGCTCATGGAACCTCAGCATATCGTCGACTGTGCGCCTTGTGTGCTGCGCATTTCGGTGGATGTCGCTCGTCACGTTCATCTTCTCGCACGCGCTCATGAAACGGGTGCACGCTGGAGAATGCACCTCACTCAGCACGCGACTACTGCTCGAGGAGCCACAAATGCAAGGTGTTCGGACGGCCTTGGAGAGCGAAGCATGCATCGCTCGATCCGTCTCTTCGGCGCGCTGGCGTTGGCGCTCGAGCTCACGCTCTCGCTTCGCCATCGCGATGGCCTGGCGCGTCTGGAAACTGGGCAAATCGCGGGTTAGCTCTCGCGAGCGGGGGCTCACCAAATCAGACGAGTTTGTAGACGCGCGTGAGCTCACGGACGCTTGATGCTTCGCCATTACAAGCTTTCGTGAGCGCTTGGCCTCGTAAAGCCGGAATCTGTCGATCATCTGGTCGATCTTCTCCGAAGAGATTGAGCGGCGGCGTTGAACTGGTTCTGGAGCCGTGGTGGCTTTTGGCTGCCGTACTTTAGAAGACTTTACAGTGCGTACGTCATCGATCTTCTTCTTTGTCGGGAGCGTCACGGTACTCGTCGATGGGAATAGCTGAGCGTGGAGCCGCTCAATGAGCCGCTCTTCCTCAGCTTCGTCACGAAGTGTGGCCGCCGGCGCCACCGCCAGCGCCTTGGACGGCACGCGGGGCCCGTCGACGTCGCCTAGGATCGCACGCGCGAGCGCATCCTCCAGATCCCAATCCAAAGCGTCATGCGCCAGCTCTTCTTCCTCCTCCCACGGTGTCTCCATCATCTTGTCGGGAGCGCCGCGAGGTGGTGAAGCGCCTCCCCACGTTTGGTAACGGTCTCGGCTCCGTACCATCACTCTTCATGCAAATGGCTACATGATACTCAGATGAGGTCAGCCATAAGCCAATCAGTGTGTGCCACAGCATTCTGAGTCTCTGAGACCTTTAGACCTTCGTTGTCCCTCTCTGGAGCTCCTCCCCTTGCAGTTCAGCGAAAGCGGCCCAAGTCCCAGAATTGTGCGTTTGTCTCGCGCGTTTCCGTCCGGCTACTCCCACAGTACACTTCCCGATGACGCCGCCCGACGAGCCCGTGACGCCCGCGACGGTCGCGCGCATGCGCCGCATCGTCGGCCACATCGCCGGCGTGCCAACAGCGCCAGCACCGTCTCCTCTGCCACCGGCTCCCGCGTCGTCGTCGTCCTTCTATTTGTCCAGCGCCACACGCTGGAACGGCTGGGGCTACGAGGACACCAAGCTCTTTGTGAACGCGGCCGGCGCGATCGAGATCTCGGGCCACCGCTACGGTGACGTGTTCCACGGTGCGCGCGACCGCACGCTGCCGCAGCTGCGCCCGTGGGCCGAGCGCGCCATCGGCATCGACGTGACGCGCGCAAGCCGCGCGGCCAACACGCGCGCCGACGCGTTCCAGATCACGGACCCGCAGCTCAGCGAGCCGCGCCAGCACGCGCTGCAGGCATTTCTGGACGCGCTCCAGGCCGCGGGCGTGCGCGTGAGCGTCTCCATGGAGGACCGCGTGCGCCACAGCCACGGACAGACGTGCGAGGAGATCTACAAGCTGCGTAACGCCACGCACTTGGGGCGCATCCCGGACGTCGTGCTCTGGCCGGCGTCGCACGCGCACGTCGAGCGCATCGTGGCCGAGGCGCTGCCGCGCGCCGACGCGCTGTGCCTTGTGCCGCACGGCGGCGGCACGAACGTGTCGAACGCGCTGCAGTGCAGCGCCGACGAGGCGCGCGCGATCGTGTCGCTGGACCTGCGCGAGATGAAGCGGATCCTCCAAGTGGACAAGGAGAACATGGTGATCCGCGTGGAGGCCGGCGTGACGGGGCTCGAGCTCCACGAGCGGCTCCGCAACAAGGGACTCACGCTGGGCCACGAGCCCGACTCGTGGGAGTTCTCCACGCTCGGCGGCTGGGTCGCGACCAAGGCCTCGGGCATGAAGAAGAACATCTACGGCAACATCGAGGACCTCGTGGTGAACCTCACGATGGTCACGGCGCAGGGCACGCTCCAGCGCGCGGCCAGCGTGCCGCGCGTGTCCATGGGGCCCGACATCCAGCAGGCGCTGATCGGCTCGGAGGGCACGCTGGGCGTGGTCACCGAGGTGACGCTCCGCGTGCGCGCGTACCAGGCGTGCCAGGTGTACGACTCGCTGATCTTCCCGTCGTTCGAGTTTGGCGTCGAGGCCATGCACGAGATCGTGCGCGCGCAGTGCGTGCCGGCGTCGATCCGTCTGCTCGACAACACGCAGTTCCAGCTGGGCCAGGCGCTCAAGCCCCCGTCCACGAGCGGCTTTGCGACGGGCGTGCTCGACTTTGCCAAGAAGACGTACGTGACCAAAGTGCGTGGCTTTGACGTCTCGACGATGTGCGCGGCGACCGTGCTGATGGAGGGCACCGAGGAGCAGGTCACGCGCCAGCAGAAGCAGATCCAGGCGATCGCCAAGCGCTTCCACGGGCTCGTGGGCGGCGCCGAGAGCGGCCAGCGCGGCTATTTCTTCACCTACATTATCGCCTACCTGCGCGACTTTGCGCTCGACTACTACTTTATGAGCGAGTCGTTCGAGACCGCCGTGCCCTGGAGCAACATCCAACAGCTCTGCGAGGACGTCAAGCGCGCGATCATCGACACGGCGAACGCGCACGCCGGTACGCAGCTGACCGCGCAGCCGCTGATCGCGTGCCGCGTCACGCAGCTGTACGAGACCGGTGCCGCCGTCTACGTGTACTACGGGATCAACTACTTTGGCGTCGCCGACCCGCTCGCGCTGTTCCACCGCGTCGAGGCTGCAGCTGTCGACGCGATCCTCGCGAACGGCGGCTCGCTGTCGCACCACCACGGCATCGGCAAGCACCGCCGCGCGTGGCTGCCCGAGGCGATCTCGGCGCCGGGGATCGCGGCGTTGCGCGGACTCAAGCAGGGGCTCGACCCGCAGAACGTGTTCGCCGCCGGCAACCTGCTCACACCCAAGTAATGAACGATGCTGCCGTCCAAAGCTGTTCGTATCGCCCTTTCGCCGTATCGTGATATATGTATGTTCCGTTGCTATGTGAGCTGTTTGGATACACTCTCGCTCGCTGACGTCGTGTGGAGCTGTCCGAACGCGCCACGTGCGCTGGTTCACGCTTGCCGCGCGTCTGTCAAGATGCGCATCCCGCCGGTATGTAGTGGTCTGTCTCAGGTTAAGTTCAGGTTTGCTTCGTCTGCGACGTGGGCGCCGTGGGAGACGCCGATGTACACGCGAACAATAACGGGCTCAACTCCGTCCGCAACAGCCATCAGGACTCGCGTTCCCTCATCGTCAGTGTGCGTTCAACTTCCTCCAAAATGTGGCGGACCGCGGTCTCCCACCGATCGACGCAAGCGCGCCGCAGTGCTGCCTCAGTCTTTGCTCCGGGGGTCTGCTGCTGGCACTTTTACTGCACGGGAGTGGCTGCGAGGGCGCCCGCGCGGTTTTGCTGGTTCGAATTCCCGGTCGGATGATGATTTCTTCGACCACGCGAGGCGACTCATGCAACTCGGCAAGCCGATGATCGTCATGGAGAAGAGCCTCGAATGCCTCCTGCTCGACTTCTTTGGGATCCAGCTTCGCGTTCACCGCGATCTCCTTGACGATAAGGCGTGTCAGCTCGTAGTGGCCAACGATCAAAGCGTGCGCGACCCCGATGGCGTGGAAGCTAGACGAGCACGAGTACAAATCGCACCGAGCCTGCGAGAGTTACATTCGCAAGGTTCTCGCAGTGCTCTCGCCTGCTTCGCGCCCGTACAAGCCGTACGCCGTCCACAACCGCCGTCAGCTGCTGTCGAAAGCGGTCGAGAGGCGCGCGGACGGAGTTCCCGATGTGCCGTTCTCGATGCGCGGCACTGCCAGCCTGCTGATTACTTCGAGCGATGCCGCCATCGCGGCGCTGGCCGCCACCCTCAAAGACGTTTCGCCAGCATCGCTCGGTGAGATCGCGGTCGTGCTCCAGGTGAAGAAGCCGACGGTCGCATCGCTGCAGCGGTACGTGTATCAGTTGACGGCCGAGCTGTTTGCGACCGACGTGAAGTCGGACTGCTGCGTGCTGGCGGTACTTTGCGATCTGCAGGACCGGTGGACCATCCAGTGGCTCGCAAAAGACCTCGACGGCCGGCCAGTTCTCCACCGCGTGCTCTTCAAGACCAAGCGGGCCGCGTTGACGGCGCTCGCGGGTTTCCTGAAAAACGCAGAAGGTGAGCATACGTATGGGCGGGTGAAGGTTCGCGACTTGGCGGTGGTGATGCGCTAGCCAGCGGCAGACGACCTCCCGCCAGCGACGCCGTCGCGCCGCGCGAACGCCAACTGAGAGGAGGAGATCCGGAGCGAGTGCTTACGTGAAGCCGGATGTCGTTTGAGCAATCTCCTTTTGGGGCTCTCGAACACATAGGGCTTGCCGTGAGAATCATACGCATTGGCGCACTCTTTGACCTCTTCCAGAAACCGTCCGCGCGCGGCGGCAAGCGTGCGTCCACCATGACCCAGAGCCATGTGCACATCCGAGGTTAGGAGCTGTCGGAATAAGAACTCAACCGCATCGTTATGTGTGCGTTCGATGATGAATGTACGCACTTGCTGTCGAGCGAGAGGACGAGGCAGAACGTTCACGCATTGGCTGCGTCTTGGCGGAGAGCGGCACGGCCGATGGCGCGTCAGCGCCGTGAGGGAGCGACGGATGCTGCAGCAGCGGCTGGAGCCGCGCGCCATCGCTTCACGGATCTCCAAGCGACGATGCCGTTCGGACGTGTGGCAACAGAGTGAAGTGGCATCAGGATGCAGGATGCGGGGCTGGAAATATGAAAAAAAAAATAACGTACAAGAGTACCCTCTTTGTACCATCGAGCAACGATTGCGTCCATACAACTTTTCTTCGATGAGATGGCGGTGCCAGTCTACAGCCGAGCTATTCGCAACCGATGCGAAGGAGTCGTACCATGTTGTGGCTGTGCTCTCAGACCTCGTCGACAACTGGATCATCCAGTGGCTGGAGGAAGACGAGGACGGCACTCCAGTTCTGCATCGCGCGATCTTCACCTCAAAGGTAGAGGCCTTGACGGCCCTCGGATGCTTGCTCATGAATCAGGAGGATGCCTACAAGAACAAGTTTCGTCGCATCAAGGTGCACAAATTGCCAGTGAAGATGATCGCTTACGAGGGAGCCACCATCAGCGACGAAGCAGAGGAAAAGGGAAGCGACTAAACGGCGATGTAGTACGTCTTCAGGAACGATATAACGACATACCGCGTGCCCTCAAGCAACCAAACCCAAAACTTCACAATTAGCTGACGGGAAAATCATTGGCGTGCTTGTTTGGATACATACACATCACTTGTTGCCAGTGCTGGTGAAACATTACTTGTAGTTTCCGTTTCTAGCACTACAGCATCCAAACACACATTTGCGTCCATCTATCGAACCGGATTTTTCATCTCGCGGCGGTGCGCGTTCAGCTCCACGTTGTGTGGAAGTATCCGCCCTCTAAATGATTCGTTATCATCTCCCACGTGTGTCCCCATGGCGCATGCAAGGCCTTGGCAGCCACGAAACCGTAGTGGACGTTCGAGCCGTCGCATCGTGGGACCGCATACCGCTCACAGCGCGTGGGCGAGCCCAAGCAGTCGGTCGTCGGGTGGTAGATCTGACGCAGCGCCGGCAGCGCCCGCCCACGCTCGCGTCGGAGCCACGCGCAGTCGTAGCGAAAAGCGAGCGTCACGACGCAGAGTCGTTCGAGCGACGCGCGAGACGACCGGGCAAAGTCCCAGTGCCGACTGAACGGCAGGTGGGCGTGCGTGAGACTTGGACACACGTGGCTGAGCACCTCCATCGACTCGCCAAACGGGCTCGCGAGCACGCGCAGGTTCGGGAGCCGATCATGGAACCACTGCGGCAGCGGCGCGAGGGCGCGTGGGGGATTCGAACCCCAGCGGCTTGGGTGGAAATACAGCTCTTCCAGCGATTCAAAGCACGCAAACGAGACGGAGCGACTTCTCGGCGCGTCGCACCGTGAAATCGCGAGTCGCTTCACATGGCGCAGCCCGGCGATCGACGGGAACAGATCGTTCAGGCTGGGGTGGGCGTGCACTTCTAGCTGTTCCACAGATCGAATCATTGCCGCAACGCGAGGATCGTCGTGCTGGATCATGAGATTGCCGCGCACGACCAACTCGCGCAGCCCTGGACCGGAATCGCTCTTCCATCTGCTGTCCCCGTCTGGCCACGCGGCTCGCGGGTCTGCGCGATACCACAGGGTTGCGCGAGCTTTTTCAACACGGCGCGCGCTCACGACCTACCACACGAACGTTCGCAAACGCGGCAGAAATCCGACGACGTCACATATCCACCCATTCGCGATGTGGAGGACTTGCAGATGTAGTAGGCGACGGAGCGGCACGCAATCGAGGCAGGCGTCGGCGACTTCGAGCTGCAAGTCCTGGAGCTCCGTCAGCGCCGTTAACGGTGTCGTGTCGGCCAGCTGCTGCCGCCCGAGACGAAGTGTGCGCAGATTTATCATGGCGTGCCACGGCGCGTACAAGCCGCGGTCCAGCTGGCGGCTGTTGTTTGTGATGTCGTCGAGGTGGGCGTAGTGGCGCAACGAGAGCACGTGCGGGGCCAACGCTTGCTGTGGACACTCGTGCCACACGCCACGCACAACCACGCGCAGTCGTACTCGAGCGCGAGCGTCACGACGCACAAGCGACGCAGACTCGCGCGGCGTGTGCGCCAAAACGCGCAGCGCAAACTGAAGGGCAGGCGGACGTGTGTGAGGCGCGGGCACAGGCGCGCGAGCACGGGCATCGACTCCTGGAACGGACTCGCGAGCACGCGGAGGTTCGGGAGGCGATCGCCAAACCAGAGTGGCAGTGGCGCGGCAGCGGGCTGGTCCGCGAGACCCGTCGCCATGACAAATAGCTCCTCGAGCGTCTCAGCGCTCGCGAACGCGACGGTTCGGTCACGAGCATGCTCCACCCACGGGAGTCTGCAGTTCTGAAATGCGAGTCGTTTGAGGTGGCGCAGCTGCGCGATCGCCTCAAGCACGCGCTCTGCGCGCACGTTGCTGTAGACTTCGACGTGCTCTACATGCGTCAGCATCTCACGCACGGCCACGTCGCGCGCGTCGATGTACAGTTCGCCACACAAGACAAGCCGCCGCAGTCGCATGTGACGGCGCTTCCCGTCTGGAGGATGCTGTCGACCTCTTCGACGGTATAGCGTCGTGTCGGGGCGGCCGTCAGCACGCACGACCACCGGGAAGTAGACCCACACGAGCGTCTCGAGCCTCGGCAGGTACCCGACAAGGTCGCATACATACCCATTCGAGAGGTGGAGCACTCGCAGCCGCGACAGCCGACGCAGCGGCACGCAGTGCGAACAGGCGTCTGGATCCACACCGATTTCCAAGTGCTCGAGCAGCACGAGCGACGCAAACGGCCTAAAGTCTGTCTGCCAGTGGCCGGCGAGTCGTAGCGACCGCATTTGGGTCATGCAGGACCACTCCGAATGCACGCGAGTGGGCCAAGGTGCGGGCCCCACTGTCCCCCACTCCTCGTACACGCGCAGCGCCTCGTATTGCGTCGCCAGGGCGTCGCTAGAGTGCGCCTGCCACGTGCCGCGCGTGACCAGCTTGGTCAGCGGCGCGATCTCGCACAGCCGCGAGGCCCCCTCGAGTGGCAGATAGGCGTACGGTCTCAGCAGCGTCAGTTCCTGAAGCCTTGGAAGCCCGACCGCGATCGCGAACGAGTCGACGCTCGTGTCCTCCAAGTGGAGTACGCGCAGTTGCGGCAGCTCGCCCAGCTCGTTAGTCAGGCAACGTGCGCGCTGGATCGCCAGCTCTTGAAGCTGTGGGACACTCCGTGAGAGCGCCGCGAGATCCACCGGACGCTCCCACACGTGGTCGAGCGTGAGTCTCTCAAGCGCAACAAAACGGCTGAGCGTGCGCCACTGGAAGTCGCTCTCGGGCCACGCCGTGTACTTATTCGAGGAGATCACGAGTCCTCGGACGTGCGTCGCGACGGGCAAGAGAGCCGCGGCGTGGAGCGTGTCGGCGACCACAAACTGGGACGAAACGGTACCAGTCGGGCGCTGTGCGATCAGTGTCAACGCGCGCTCTGTCGAGGGCTCGTGAGTCGCTCGTCGGACAAGACGCAGGAGAAGCTGGCTCCGCGGCGCGTCCGGCGGGAGCCGCAACTGGAAGTGGCACTGGAACGCGTCCGTGAGTGGTGGGAGCACGTGCCGGGAGATGTGGACCACGACGGTGCGCAGCGACGCGAGGTCCAGAATACCCGCGAGCACCTCGGCGGCTTCGTCGGGTAGATCGAGCAGCGTTGGCGTGGGCGGCGCGAGGGCGATGGTCGTGGCACTACGTATCTCGCCACAAGCGCGATAGAAGCGCTCGCATGGTTGGTCTGGTCGTCGTGGGTGGCTCTGGAGCTTTGACCTTCTGTACAAAACTGAGAGAATTTGCGACTGTGCGGCAGCGACAGGGCACAGACAACAGGAAAACGCTCCATCAATCAAGGTCGAGTTGAATACTGTTAGGCGATATCCCCGCGCGGGAGGGCAGCGTAGTCGCTCCGGTTTCTTTGGTGCTTCATGTACTCCCCGAGCTTGGCTGCGAGTCGCTGGCAGGGCACTTCCACGGCCGCATGGGCGAGCGCGCTCAGCGCGAACACGAGGCCCCAGGTGGCGAAGAAGCGGTCGTAGTAGGCCATCCGCTGGACACACGGTGCGTACACGGCAAAGCTGTGGAGCAGGTACATCGAGTAACTCACTTTTCCAGCGTACAGCAGCGGCGGGGACTCGAGCAGCGCCGCGATGGGGCCGCCTGGGAGCACCAGCTCAGCGACCAGCACGGCGGTGACGTGGAAAGACGTGAAGCGCGTGCCGCCGGACTGCTGGGGCAGCGGGTTCTCCCCGACCCAGTGGAAGAAGAGCCCGTCGAAGACGACGCTCAGTATCAAAGCGAGGAAGAACAGCTCGACACTGCGGATCATCAGCCGATGCCATGGCGCGAACGACACGTGACGCCTGGCGATTAGAAATTGGAGCTTGGAGTAGACGATCGCGGCCAGCGAGCCGCAGAGGAACGTCGGTACGTGGGGCCACATGGGCTGGTGGCGCGTGCGGTGGAAGAAGAAGCCCGAGGCGAACACCAGCGCGTACAGCGGCACGCCGAGCGCCCACCACCAGTGGCGCCCCAGCTTGACGGTGACGACGACCACGACCGGCAGCAAGCAGTAGTAGCCGATCTCCACGGGCAGCGACCAGAAGACGTGGTACCGGAAGTCGAAACTGAAGACAAGCACCTGAACCAAGTCAAACTGCGCCGGGTCCTCGATCCGGAATAGCGTCGCCCTCCAGGGAGCGGGCAGCGCCGCGAGGAAGCACGCGACGAGTGCGAACAGCGGGTACACGCGCAGCAGGCGCCGCATCGCGTACTCGGCCAGCACCCACGCCCACGTGCGGTCCGTCGCCGGCGTTTGGCGCTGGAGCAGCGGCCGCACGGTCGCCTCGAGGCCGAGCGTGAGCAGGAACGCCGAGAGCACGAAGAACGCGTCGACGGCCGGCGCGCCGACGTCGTGGGCCGCGAGGTAGCCGGCGTGGCGCGCGACCACGAGCAGCGCCGCGAGCCCGCGCAGCCCGTCGAGCCACTTGATCTTGCCGGGGCGGCCGCGCGTGGCGCCGCGCTGGGAGGATGCGGTGCCAATCGTGGCCTTGGACGCCATGGTACGACGCAGTAGAAAGGAAGACAGGAGACAAATAGGAGACTGTCTCTTTATGTCTCCCTCGTCCCTCGTGACCTTCAAGGGGAGAGAGTACGAAATCTACAGCAGATCTTTCGAAAATACAGGGGCAACACTGAAAGTACAGTGGGGGTGGGGTGGACTGGCTCCCTAACCCTGTTAACGCACAGGATGGAGTGACCGTTTTATGGTTGGGATGCCAAGGGTTCAATTGGTTGCAGTGGGGTGGTCATGAACCCACTATCCTACAGGCACTGGTTCGAATCCCGCTGAGGTCCGATTTCAGGCATCCCAGGAGACCCGATAGAAGAACCCGAACCCTAGAAGCCGGCCATGGTAAAACCGGTTTTCAACCAAGAAGATGATGCCGTCATTGTCCCAGCGCACCACCCATATCGTACTTAGCAGAAGATGAAGTGTACGCGAAGAAAGTTTCACAGAAGATTTCAAGCGCAAGGAAAAGTTTCCCTGAAGATTTCAAGCGCATGGAGAAGATGGCCCAGTCTACGATTCACCGGTCAGTGGGCGCCCAGGTAGGTGGGATTCGTTCCGTGGCGTGGTGGTTCTACGGTCCCACCACGATACGAAGAATGGGTCCCCCTCCAGAGCGCTCCACTGTGGTGCACGAAGGCT
>JAADWV010000123.1:0-70648 GCA_023336295.1 Pythium folliculosum
AGGCACTTTGGTCAAAGTCTTGGTGAGAACCAGTCGAGTTGTGAGGTCGACTGGGTTGCCGCTTGGTCGCTTCGCGTGGATCGCGGGTCACGCGCGCGCGAGCAGCACAGAAGCGCAGAGCAAGTCGGTCAGCAGCGGGGCGGCTGGGCTTGATGCGCGGTCGGGCGGATTCCTCCACGCCGTGCGGTCGAACTTGGTGAAGCTCGGCCAGTTCTGCCTTGAGTATCTCGTTCCGTGCTGGCGCAGCCACCAAGCACGTCTCGGCCGATTGATCACGTTCGTCAGGTGCAGGAAGTCGTTCTGCACCTGGATGGAGGTTAACGTCGCCTCCTACTGGCGACGGGACTTGAGTTGCTCCGGGCTAGAAGTCCTGCGAACCACTTGAGTACTTCACGGCAAAAAACGGAGTCCTATTGATCTGTTACCTCTACCTCTCAACCTCTACCTCCTGAATCCGACGAGATCCAGTTGCCATCTGGCTGCCCTACCTCTACATCGCCTGGCTCAACCCTGAATCCACCTCAAACTGTCTCCGACCATCACTCAGGCGCCTTGAGGCGCTCTGAGGCGGAGTGACCATCACTCAGGCGCTTTGAGGCGCTCTGAGGTGGGATGACCATCACGCAAACGCTTTGAGGCGCTCTGAGACGGAACTGACGCCGCTCAGGCGGTTTGAGGCGCTTCCGAGGAGGAGCGGCCCCTTCCCAGGCGGTCCCGAGGCGCTCCGGGGTGATGGGGGGCGACTCGGGTCGGCGCCAAGTCCCAGGCGGTCCAACGTCTGGTTGAAAGGAAAAACCTCGGTGCAGAGCTTCTTCGGGAGAAAAACCCTTGAGCCACTCCACCACACAGGGTTTTCGTTTGGCGTTCTGCCGTTTGCGTGGCGAGTCATCCGCAGCGCGTGTGCATGACCCGTGCGGGTGCGAAAGCGCGGCTAGGATTTCCTGCAATAGTAGGCGGATCGGCGGTCGGAGGACGGATCGTTGTTGTATTGCACCCTCCACACCTACGTCGCATCCGAAATGAGCCAACATTCGTGTTTGTTGCCGTACAGATAATATCTGTACCAACCCGTAGCCACATACCTACGGGTTGGTGATTCTCCTGTACCATGCCTATTTTGTGTATTTTTACATACTTGATGGGCCTGTTATGGGTTTTGCTATTGAACTACATTGAACACATTTCTAACCGGTTATGATGTGTTAGAACTCGGTGTCGGATCGCTCTCCGGCTCATTGATCGTTTCCCCCGTTGGGCGTGCACACGCGGCAATCGGTCACAAGCTCCTCCCCGGCGGGAAACACCCATCGACCGGCACGATGCTCAAGGACAAGCACCCTGGCGCGTACGTACTGGCGCCACCATAGCCACACGGAGGTTCTGAGCGTACGGCGTTAATCCTACTATTCACGTGCGCAGGGCGTTTTTGGCCACGCACAAGAGCAACATCGCGCTCTGGTCGGGCTTCTTTGTGGTCGTGCTCTTCTGCTACCACCTCTTCAGTGATGGCGACTTCTCGTTCCTCATGGTACGTGTCTCCAACAATCGTGAGCGGAGACACCAGCCTCGGAGGGTCATGCTGAATCGGTTTATTTCTGTTTGCTGCAACAGACGATGGGCTCGTTCGTGCGGGCCTTCGGCTTTGCGCTGCTCATCTTCAAGGCATTCTCCCAGAAGTCCGTCTCGGGTATGATCGCTTTTGACTCGCCCGATGTGTAGATTGTCCTCCACCGCTGACGTATTATCTGGTGATTCACAGGCCTCTCGCTCAAGACGTTGGAGCTCTACGCGTTCGTGTTCTTTTTCCGTCTGAGCTCGATCCTTCGCTACCAGGGGTACTTGCCGTACGACCGCAGTGGCGATTGGCTCTACTCGTTTTTGGAGATCAGCGCGCTCGTGATGTGCTGCGGCGTGATCTACTTGGTTACTGGCCGCTTCAACTCGACGTACGAGCTGCGCTACGACACGTTCGGATGGCTCCACGTCCCGACGGAGCTCGGCGCGCTCTACATTCTCGTCCCGTGCATCCTCTTTGGCATGGTGCGGATGCGAGCTTTTGCGTCATCCTCGTGTGTGTGTTTCTCTCTTCTAACTTGCTTGATGTCGGTGCCCGCCCACAGCTCATCCACCCGAACCTCAACCGTAACTGGCTCGCTGATGTCGCGTGGACCATCGCGCTGTACATCGAGGCCGTGGCGATTTTGCCGCAGTTGTTCATGTTCCAGAAGCGCGTATGTACCTTTTTAATTGACTGGAGTGAGTTAGAGGCTGGGACTAATACTGTTGTGATGGATGCTTTTCACAATAGGGCGGTGGTGCGGTCGAGTCGTGCATCTCCCACTTCGTGTACGCGCTTGCCTTTGGCAGCTTCTTGCACTTGGTGTTCTGGTTCTCCTCGTACCAGGAACTGGGTGAAAAGGATGCGGGTCAGCACGTCGGCTACGCTGTCATCTTTGTGCAGATCGGTCACATGCTCATGATGGCCGACTTCTTGTATTACTACTTCAAGAGGTACGCGCCGCTACTATCCATGTGCCTCGCCATGATGAAGAATTGGCTGTGACCGTTGTGACGTGTCTGCCAACAATTCAGCATGAAGGAGGGCGGACCGATGATGCTTCCTACCCACGGCGCGTACCAGGCCTAGGAAGTGCCCGATGGTGGGTCGTCTCGACGAAGCAGAGCGCTGTGGGAGATCAAGATTTCCTACAAGACAGAGCGAAACTCTCAGAAAAAGGATTTGAAGGAATGCCCTGGGCTGGACGCATCGTGCGCGGCTGTAGAACATGTGCACAGAGCAGGCGGCGGTTCGTGTAGGGTTGTGAAGTTGATGTTGCATTCAATGGAGTTACCGCGCAGCTTCGATCGCTATGCGGGTCGGCTCTATTGTGTGTGCGTTATGATACTTCTAATCACGACGCGGGTTCGAGGTAGACTACAGTTACTTAGGGTGGATGGTTGAGGAGACGGAGGCGGTTGCGCGCATGCTCATTCGATGTGCATGTGGCTCGCCAGCAGCGCCTCCACCTGGTCGTTCGCCAGCTCCAGTTCGTCGTCAGTCGCCGGGCGCACGGAGCTGCACGTGCTGCAGACCTTGGCGACTTGGTTCTGCGCCGCCCGCGAGCGCGGCTTGGCCGTGACGTCCGTGAACGGCAGTTGGCGCTTGTTCTTGGAGCACGGACCGCAGCATATCCGGCCACACATGCGACAGTGGTGGCGGCGCACGAACATGCTGAACTTGCGCTCGCACACCATGCAGGCCTTGTGGTCGGCCTCGGAGACCCACTCGGGCGGGTGCATGATGTACTTGGCGAGCCAGGCGAGCTGTCGTGGCGCGAGCATGTCGAGTACCGTCACACCGTCCTTGTTCTTGACGGTCATAACCGCGCCTTCGCGCACCAGCGCCGCGGCGATATGCCAGAGGCCCTGCGAAACGGCGATGTGAAGCACGGTGTTGCCGGCGGTGTCGCGCGTGTTCGGGTCGCTGCCGTAGCGCACGAGCAGGTGGACGATCTCGGGCAGGTCGCACTGCGCCGTCAGCACGTGCGCGACGATCGGGAAGACGCCGTGGTCGCTCTTGATGGTCGGATCGGCCCCGCGTAGAAGCAACAGCGCGACGATCGACGGCGCGGTCGCGGCGCTGGAGGTCGCGGCAAAGTGAAGCGGGGTGTTGCCGTTGCGGTCACGCTCGTTCACGAGTGGTTTCAGCTCGGGCGAGACGAGCTGCTTGACGCCTTCGAGGTTGCCGAATTTGGCGGCGATGTGGAGCGCGATCTGCTGCTGCTTGGTGGACTTGAGCGCCGCGAGGTCGTACGGGCGGCCGTCGTACATGGCGAGCAGCGAGCTAATGACGCTGGCATCGCCGCGCTTCGCCGCGCGGTGCAGCGCCGTGTAGCCGCTGGCGTCGGGCTTGTACGGGTGGTAGCCCATCTTCTTCCACTTGGTCGCGGTCTGGATGCTGAAGCGCATAGACTCGCTCTCGCGGATCGCGGCCATGCTGCCGAGCGTCTGCGAGAGCCGCGCCGAGAGGCGCTCGTTCGCCCAGACCTTGAGCCCCTGGAGCGCCATGGGGATCTCGTAGTCCGAGTCCATGGTCGAGGTCGAGGTCATGGAGTACTCGTCGTCGCTGCGCGCGTCATATTTCTGAACGAGCGGCGGCATGGTCGCGAAGGGAGAAGGCGGCAAATAAATGGAAGAAGCCTCCGACGACCGGGGGGAACGGCAGTGCAGTGGTCTCTCCGGGACGTCGTTGCGGATTTCGATTCGATCGGGAGGGATGGGATGGGATGGGATGGATCCAGCGCGCGGACTCACACCTGCTCAACACTCTGGCACGGGCGTTCCTTGAGGCGGTGCAGCGCGGCGCTTTGGTCGATGAGGTGTTCAGCTGGGCAGTTTGGAGTCCGGACGCACGAGAGAGTGACCGCTGTAGAGACCCGCCCGCCGGCTGCTGCTCTCTGCCTTTGACGGGCTCCGCCAAACGCATCGCTTGGCGCTCGCACGCACAGCTACAAAAGAGACGGAAGTGGAGCCAGTTGGTGGCTGCCGCCACCGACTGGACAGCCCAGCTGGCGCCAGCGTCGTGAAACACTCGGCCAGTCACCTTGCACGTGGCACACACGACCAGCAGAAACGCGACTTTACGCGCCAATTGGACCGAACCGTAGAGGCTGGCTCGAGCTCGCTAAAGGGAGCACTCCGCATGGAACAATTTTTGTATCCTCTCGTCACGACGATGCCTTCCTAGCTGGCGGGAGATCAGACCCTTCCCCACTGAAGCTCTCACTGAGAGTCTCAGCCCGGCGAAGGCTACATTTCTGAAGGCCACATCCAGGCGCTGTACTGTATTTACGGTAGAGGGGAAACGTGGGATTGTGTGGCACGTGGGCACCACGTCAGCGACATAGAGGTACTCGACAAACCACAATCTACGCGTCGCGGGAAGATCTTTACAGAATCGTAATAAATTGATTGTGTTGCCCAAATATGTAATAAGCTCTCTAAGCAGCCAATGAACTGTATTGTTTGTGCAAAGTACGAAATCTCCAGGCTGGATCCTTGAAGAAGATGACCATCAAGACCGTCAACCCGCTCAAGCCGCAGCATGGCGTCGATCTTCCTGCGCTCCTTGGCGCTCGCGGGCGCGGCAGACGCGGCGTGCGTCACCAACGCGTCGAGAACGCCCGCTGATGGCACGTTCGCGGTCGCGAGCCGCCACGAGGGCGTTATCCAGGTCTACGCCGCGTCGTGCGCCGCACTGCTCCACGAGTTTGCGACCATCCACCCGCGCGTCCACGCGCTCCACTACACGAGCTTCTCGGACTCGCTCGTGACGCTGGAGAGTGACCGCCCGGCCCGTGCGCATGGAGACAATGGTGACTTTCCTGATGATGACGAAGAAACGTTTCTATGCGTGTACCACGACTGGCGTGAGCGCAACATGGTCCGCGGCTACACGCTGCCGCTCGGCGTGCTGGACACCCCGTCCACCAAGCGCAAGGCCGACTGCGTCGCGGTGTGCAGCTACACGGGTCGCGTTGTGGTCGCGATGGGCTCGGTGCTGAACATCTGGCAGTGCAGCCAAGGATTCTTCGAGCATGTCATGGAGATCAAGGTCGATATGACACAGCTCGACGCGTACCACGTTTTGGAGTACGTTGCGATCCACGGTGTGTACGTTGCGTTCGGTTCCTCCACCGAAGTGCGCGTCATGGAAGTCCACGTTCACAACGCGTCGGAAGTGACTGGCAACGCCGATGTGCCGCCTCAACTCTCGGCTGTGGCGGGAGTTGTGCATCATCAACAATCAGAGCCTCATGCTGCGACCGAAGTCCCAGAGGATGACGCTAGCTGTGTTCACTTCGACGTGCAAGGAGATCTGAGTACGTTTGAGTCGATTCCCATCCCGCTCGCTTCGTATGGAGAAGTCGTAGACGAGAACGACTACCTGCACCTCCATGAGAAATCGATGATCAGCGAGTACGAAGAATCCCCCGTCGTTCTCGACCGAAACGAGGCACAGCAAGAAGAACTCAACCTGGCCGGACTCATCAAGATGCAAGACATCCGCGTCAACCAAGCTATGAACTATCACGTCGCGGAGGGGGATGTACGGATCACCCTTCGTCGGTACCTCCCTCCGAACCAGCGCATCCAGATGCTGAAATTCCTTCCTGAGACCATAGACAACCACGTCTCTCTCGAAGCGAGAAGCTATACAAGGCTTCTAGTCGGCACCGTGGACCACGCATTCCTGTATTATTTTTTGTCGAGTGAAGCTGACGTGACTCGGAAGCGGATGGTGAAGAAGGTTCTTGGAAAGGGAGACTTCAAGCGGCAAAGCTCGCTCTTGACTCGCTTGAGTCCGACCAGTGGAGGCCATGCGGAACCTTTTGGTGACTCGACAGTTGATGCTGAATCCAGTCGCGTAGTAACGCACTACGCGTTCTCCAGTCCCGTCACGAGCATCACTGCGAATAGTTCCTTCCTGTTTGTGACATCGTCCTCTTCACTGCAAGTCTGGTCGATTTGGAGTCCGTGCCATCACCTCGCCGCGACACGAATGCTCAATTCTATGGTGCATCAAGAACCGACGCAACCACAGCTCATCAGCGTTGAGGCATTACACCACCCGGTCTGCGACATCGCAGCTCTTGATGGATATGTGGTTGTGCTGCCACGTGAGGACGGATCGCAAGCTTTCAATTCTCGCGATTTCATTCGCACAGCTAGTGCAGCAGCAGTAGAACTACTCCCGCCGAGCGAGCTGGAACTGCGTGGAATAGAACACGGATTCGTGGACCCAGCGTCAAACGTACCTTCCAGCATGCTCATCATTCAGCAAAGTTCACCGTCAGCAATCTTCTCGCTTCTCCAGTCCAAACAAGGCCTGCGAAGCCAAACACGCGTCGATCTGCTGCTCAGTCTCTACTCGTTGTACCGCTATCGAGCTGATGTCGGCGCGAACGTGCTCGCGGAGGCCAACGAGATGGTGCGCTCAAAATCGCGGATTGAAGCTCGCGAAGCCTTGGTGACAGAGCTCGAAACACGGCTATATGATCGACTCGCACGCGACTGTGCTGCCGCTCTTGCTTCGGAGTTTGTTAGTTTGGAAACTCGTGACTTATCCCGAGCAGCACTCTTCTTTGTGGAATCCAAAGTACCGCCAAGCAAAGTGATGGAACGATTTCAGAACCTCATCGAAAAAGAGGCTGAGTACCGGGAGCAAATCGTACAGGCCACGCATAAGTACCTCGAAGCTCGCGTCTTTCAAACAGCAGACCTCCGCGCGCGACGTCAACTGAATCGAGTTGATTCCGGGCGGACATCAGGCACTGCGGTGGATAGTGGGTTCACTCAGTCGGTTGTGAGCCACTACGTCAAGCACGCGCCTGATCAACTTCCACGACTCGTCATCGACTCGAACCTCGTGTGGGCCCTGGAAGATCTTCACTTCGGGTTCGAGACGCTGAAGAATAGCCAAGTTCGCGACGTGTCACTTGTGAACGTCGCTCGGTTAGTGCTGACGCTGCGAGCGCAGTCATTGCCTCAGGGGCAATGGGAGAGCTGCCGCCAGAGCCACCTAGCTCTGTGCGAGGCGATGGAAAAGCTTTGTTCCTATGAAGCACTGTGCCGAAGCGTTGAGAAGGTCGCGCAAGATGATGCGAAGGCGTTGATTCACTTGTGTGTCAGTCATCCAGATTTGCTCGTCAACGCGAGCACCGCAGACGGAGCGTCAACGGCCTCATTGTTGTCTCAAGCTCTGCTGGCTCGTTCGCCGACTGTGCTCGCTCAGGTGCTTGAGGCAGTCTTCGACAGCGCGGTCAACCGCCGCGAGTCAATCCTCGGAAGCGTGATACTCTGCGTGAAAGCGATCGGTGATACGACTCGCTCATCTCTGGATCGCATCAGCTCTCAGGACGCAAGTTTGAGTCCCCCTCACAAGCCCAGAGCCACCACTCACATGAGCCATTACATTCTTTTGCGCGTCATTTGCTATGTCTTGGACGCGTATCCGCGATTGTACGCGCTCGCGGAGAGGGACGAATTGAGCGAAGACGACGAAGAACTGCTCACGACGCGTCGATTGCTCGCGATGGAGATGATGCACGTGTGCGTAGAGTTTGTGTCCACCGCGCAAGAAGACGCCGTGGTCGATGCCGACATTCAAGCGCTCGTGGCGATGTTCCCCGCGTCGAAATCAGCGTCGGTGGAAGTGTGTCTGCCAGAATGGGAGGCCGTGTACCTGGAGAAATGGTGCACGCGAGTCAAGTCTGAAATGGTCACGTCGATCTTGCGATATTTGCTGCGGCGAGCGCTGATGCTTCTTCATGAACCCAAGTTCGTAAACGCAAAGGATATCTTGGCGACGTACGAGCGCATACCGGTCAACGACTTTGGACGTTTGCTCGTGTTGCTCACTCTGCCATCAGCGCATCGGTACGAATGGCTTCTGCATATGCGCGATACGGTGGCCACGACTGACCGCGACTGACGTGTTTGTGCTGCTGACAATGAACTGTAGCACTGTCGATGGACTTCGCTTGCTGGCCGAGCGAGATGAGTTCGTGGAGCTCTTCTTGCCGTACGGAAAATGCTACTGCAGCACGCTGGAAGAGTGGAAATGCCTCATCGAGACGCTCTCAGTCTTGAGTGACGGCAAGACAGAGGTAGGAGACATGGCTTGCTGGAGATCACGGCGTGTATCGCGTGCTGATGCTGTGATTGGCAGGCGGCGAGCCCACGTCGCATGGATGAACTCGGCGTGTTGGAGAGTGTGCTGAGTTATGTCTGCTCGACGCTGGGACCGGAGGATCTTCTTGAAGTACTGCCAGACGACGGCGACCTGGCCATGTTCATGGCGACGATCGAGGCGAGCGTGCGGCTCGAGGACGCGCGCGCGCGTGAGGCGACCGGCGTCGCAGTCGTGCATTGATCCGATCCGCGTCATGGCTACATTTCGGAGACAGGATTTTGGTGGTGCATCTACTCAAGATTCGATTGGCTATAACGATCGGATAACAGCCAATCATCTGGCTAGCCGGCTGGAACTGTGTTCTTTTGGTGCGACACGACTGTTCCTCCACGGCGCATAGCCTGCACATGTCGTCTCCCTTGTGGTTCGCAGATCCACGTCGAGCGACGCACGATCCGCCGCCGTCCACCACGGTCCACCGCCGTCATCCTCCACCGTAATACACTCTATTGCCTCTCACCACACAGATAAGTCTGCGACAGAAACAGTTCCCCCGTTAGCTCACCGTTTACGGCGCGCCGACTGTGGAGCGCCATGGACCCAGCGAACGTAAACACCGCGCGGCCGAACGTGCGACAGCACGAGCGGAATGAGACGGCGGACGGAGCTGCGGGAAGGGGTACGCTCGTCCGCTCTGTGAATCCACCAATCAAATATCCCCATGCGTGGCGCTTGGGTGTCTCGTCAGGATCTTCCCCCCCCACAAACCGCCCTGGTGGTCGATTTCCCCGACCGAGGGGAGCAAAGCAGCCTTCGTGGCTGCCCCGCCGAGTCGCCCACAATCCATCAGCCCGCGTGTGGGAGACGACGAGTTCTCCTTCCCCTGTCGCCCCCCGTCGCCCACGTCACATGAGCGCCATCAACGCCAGCCGCGTGCGCGCCGGCGTCGCCGCCGGGCTCTCGCTCCACACGCCGACGCTCGTGGAAGAGATGCCGTTCCTCTCCATGCTCTACCCGTCCGAGTGGGAGCGCCAGTGGGTACGATGACATGCAACCATGCTCACGTTGGAGTCTCGTGTCCATGTATACTCACGCGAGATGTTGCTGGCTGGCGCTCTGCAGGAGATCACGTGGCAGATCGACTTTTGCTACCAGACCGTGCGCGAGGCCGTGCTGCTGTGCGCCGTGTATCTCGTGGTCTGCTTTGGCGGGCGATGGATCATGCGCGACCGCAAGCCGTTCAATCTGCGCATGTACGTGGGGAAAGAGTTATGGGTATGCTCTGTGGGTGGTGCTGACGACAAGTGGTTGTGTTGTGGTGATAATTGAAGCCCCCTGGCGCTGTGGAACTTGGCGCTCGCGACGTTCAGCTTCATTGGCAGCCTGCGAACGGCGCCCTTCCTTCTCAACACCATCTACCGCCGCGGCGTCTACAACTCGGTGTGTGCGGAGCCGCGCCCGCACTATGGCCACGGACCGGTCGGTCTTTGGGTGACGCTCTTCATCTTCTCCAAGGTGAGCTGGTGCACAGAATGAATCGCTCTCTCAATCAGGTCACTGTTGATACTCACTACTCACTGTCTTACTCAATGCATAGGTCCCTGAGCTCATCGACACGGTCTTCATCGTGCTGCGCAAGAAGCCGCTCATCTTCCTGCACTGGTACCACCACATCACGGTGTTGCTCTTCTGCTGGCACGCGTTTGCGACGCAGTCGTCGAGGTAAGATGGATCGTAGCATCTCGACCTGTGTGGATCTATCTATACGGCATGGATCGCTGACCCTCGTGCATTGTGCGTGGATGTGCAATTGTGGACGAACAGCGGTCTGTACTTTGTCGCGATGAACTACACGGTCCACGCGATCATGTACTTCTACTACTTCCTCACGGCGGTGGGATACCGCCCGCGCTGGGCGCAGGCTGTGACGGTCTCGCAGTTGAGCCAGGTGCGTTTGGCCATCGGGCACAGAGTCGTGAGTCGTGAGAAAAGGCTTGTACTGATGGGGCGTTTGTGCGTGCTGCAGATGGTCGTCGGCGTGATGGTGTGCGGCCTGAACGTGTACTACATGAAGCAGAACATGCCGTGCAACGTGGACCCGGAGAACCTCAAGTGGGGCATCATCATGTACTCGAGCTACTTTGCGCTGTTCCTCAAGTTCTTCGTCGAGCGGTACTTCTTCAAGGCGTCCAAGCCTGTCAAGGCCGCCAAGAAGCTGGATTAGAGAACTCCCGCGAGTATGTGGCGCCTCGCGCGACGCCACGAGATAGGACGAGACTGTGTCATTGCATTTTCATTATGAGATCGAACAACGATATAGCACATTCACCCCCCGACCTCAGAGCGTTTCCAGTCGCCCTCACTTCCCGATCTGGATGAAGGCAATTGCTCAAGACGTGCCATGACTCTGGACTCCCGATCTCGAAGAGACACAGAACGATTTCGTACTTCCGCAGATTCCTACAGTAGCAGGCAGCTACAAACACTCTCACGAAGTGAGACTTGACAAAACGAGAGTACCAGTACGTCACCCCAACGCTCGCTTCCTTATAGAAAACGGTACCAATGGGATTCATAACTCACATTTTGATATTTACAGTTGGTACCCATCCCGGCTGATAGCGCATGCAATTGGCTCTTCCCACCAAAGGGAGGAGCTCTGGGCCGTTTCGGGCGGGTAGACGGAGTTCCGACGTGCTCAGTCCGACAAGTGAGCTATGGGTATCGGTGGCGGCGGCGCAGAAGATGGCGACGGCGCCGGCGCGCTGCGCCTCAACCTGGCGGACCCGCAAGAGGCGACGTACTGGGGCCGCGTGCGCAAGACGTTCCACATGCTCGACTTCCGCCTCGCGCTCACGACGGCCGAGCAAGTGCAGGACGCCACGCGCATCGTGGCAGCCAAAGGTGCGTTGCGTCTGGCCGATCGCTATGAGTCTTCTGTGCGTGTAGTGCTGACGGTCTCTTTTGCCGCCGATAGACGCCGGTGCCCAAGTGGACGCCGACGAGTACGAGGAGGCGCTGCGCATCACGCACGCGATCGTCCACCCGGACACGGGCAAGCCCGTGCTCACGCCGCTGCGCGTGTCCATGATCGTGCCCATGAACATGGCCGTGGACTGCGCCATGATCTTGGCCAACACGACCACGACCGCGGTGCTCGCGCAGTGGCTCAACCAGACGTACAACGCGCTCCACTACTACGCCAACCGCAACGCCTCGAACGACGACACGACCGAACAGCGAATTGCTGCTTACGTCGGTGCCACCGCGAGCTCTGTGGCCGCCTCGCTCGGTATCCGTCGATGGGCCAAGCGCCTCGGGAACGCCTCGTACGCGTCCGTGGTCGCGCGGCTCGGGCCGTTCGCGGCCGTCGCGGCCGCCGACCTGCTCAACCTTGCGATCATGCGCCAGAGCGAGTACCTCAAGGGCGTCCACGTCTACGACGAGAATGGCGATTACGTGGGCAAGAGCAAGCGCTGCGGCGCGCTCGCTGTGAGCTCGTGTATCGCCGGCCGTATCTTTGCGGCGGCGCCGATCCTGATCGTACCGCCACTCGTGGTGCAGCGCCTCGAGACCACGCCGTGGATGCGCCGCAGACCGTGGCTCAAGCTGCCCATCCTGCTCACTCTCGTGGGCACGGCCATCCAGTTTTCGGTGCCGCTCACGTTTGGGCTCTTCCGACAGACTGCGCAGCTGCCAGTGCAATACCTCGAACCTGAGTTCGCCGGCTTGCGGCGCCCGCGCGACGGCCACCACGTCCAGATCGTCACGTACAACAAGGGTATCTAGAGCGTGGTGTGCGCTATAATTACGATCCACGTTCCTGATCCCGACGACGCGGAGCAGGCTCATCACTACCGCGGATGGCGAAGAATAGACGTACCGGCATGCCGACCGATGGTCTGTGTGAATGTGTGTGTGTCTGAGACCTGCCTTGTAGTTCGAAGTGTTCCGCTATACTATCGGCCAAAGGGGAGCATAGAGGTTGACGATGGAGGAGAGTGACGGCAGTGCTGCCCCCGACGCGGGTGTCGCAGCGACTTCGCCGTTAACCGTCGCGTCGGCAGCGAATGGGGCGCCCACGGCCAGCGACCTCTTCAACCGCCAAGTGGACTTGCAGAAGATCGAGTTCCTCAATAGCCGTGTGCTCCACCTACAGGCCGAGAATGAGGCGCTGCGCGAGCGGCACGACAAGCGCGAGCAGGAGACCCACGAGTTCGTGGCGTACTTCCAAAAGGAGATCCAGACGCGCGACAAGCAAATCACCAAGCTCACGGAAGAACTAGCGACGCTCAAGTTGAGCCACGCGCTGGAGATCGAGGCTTCCCAGCAAGCGCGGGAGAGCGAGAGTCAGCAGCTTCAGCAACACTTTTCGTCTAAGGAAGAGAAGTTTACCGAGCAACTCTTCTTCCTCAAGGAAGAGCTTAACCAGCTCGAAGGTTTCAAAGAGATGAAAGACACGGTCCACTCCAAGATGAAGGCCGTGGAGACACAGCTCCACGACGAGAAGGAGGCGTCGAAGGAGCAAATCGGTGCGCTCGAGCGCAAGTTTCTCGAAGAGAAGGCGCGGCTCCAGAAGGAACATGAGAAGAAGATGGAGATTGTGAAACAGCAAGCCAAAGAGGACGCGCGCAACGGGCTTGATGCCGACACACGCAAGATCGTGACAGACAACCGACGCATGGGCGAGGAGCTGCGCTTCCAGTTGCAGATGACCGAGGAGCTTCAGAAGGAGAAAGAGCTCTTCGAGGGCAAGGCCAAGAAGTACCACATGGAGCTACAGATCTCCAAGGCCAAGGAAGAAGAATACGGCGCCGCGGCACAGAAGCAGGCGCGCGAAGTGCGGCAGCTGCGCGCCGTGATCAAGGACCTTGAGAAGCGCATGAGCGAGAGCCTCGCGGAGCTCGAGCGCGAAAAGTTTGTCGCTGAAAACAAAAACGGCAAGGAGCTGGAGGAGATGACGCTCGACGCCGACGGGCTTCGGCGGCTCGTGCGGCTCAAGAACAAGGAGCTGCGCAACCTGCGGCGGCTCGCGCAGACTGTGCTGGATCAGCGCACGGACGTTGAAGTCTTCTTCTTGGACGCGCTTGAGCTGGTCAAACGTGAGATCGAGGCCGAGAAGAAGCGGCAACGCGAGCTCGAGATGGAGCGGTACCACATCGAGATGAAAAAGTCGGCCGCGCGCAACGCCGCGCCGTTGCTGCGCTTCCCCAAGCTCGCGAGTCCGACAAGTAGCAGCGCGAGTGCGGCAGCAGCCACGACAGCGAACCAGAGCCACTTTAGCGACAAGATTGACATCCGCCAGCTCTCGTGGGAGGACAAAGAGCGCGTGCTGCGACTGGTGTTCGCCAAGATCAACGGCGTGCAGAGCTTCGCCGACGCGATGCCCCAGCACGTGCCCCAGCTTCTCGAGAGCGAGCCCTCGGCGGCGTCGGCCATTCGACGGCGATCGTCGGCGAATCAGCAGCACGACGCGACGGGTGCGGCCGTGTATTTTGCCACCGAGCCGGCTAACGCAGGCGCAACGGGAGGCAGAGGGTTGTCCGCGAACCTGAGTATGTCGCTCAGCGGGCTCCCGCTCGGGCCATCGCCACCTCCAGCCAGCGCAAAACAGAGATAGACAGTTGAAAACAAACATCGCGAAGGAAGTGAGCTATGGGTATAGATATACGGACATATGACATGCAATCGAAAGCCCGGTCGGACTCTTCCCACGGGATCAGGGTCTGAATTCCATTGTTCAAACCGGTGGGAAGGCGTTCGAGGCGGGTGTGAGCGATCTCCGCTCGTACGAGGCTGCCGTCGCGCTGCTGTTATCGCTGTTGAAGCTGTCGGGGAACTGCCGCGGGGACGGCCCGGCGTTCTCGTCCGAGTCGTACCGCAGCGGATCCTGGAACAAGTCGCCGCCGTGGGTCCAGCGTGGCGGCTCAGGCAGTCGGCCAGCGCCGCCGCTGGACGACGACACGGTCGTGCCGTACGAGCTCTGGAGCGGACTCGCGAGTAGCTTGCCGCTCGAAACGTCAGCGCCACCGGCGTTGATGATGTGGAAGATGCCAAAGTCCGGGAGCTTTTGCCCATGGGCGGGCACGTGGCGCGGGGCTGCATGTTCAACGAGTATGAAGTGAGTCAACAACGTAATCGCTTCAGGTGACCAACAGCGCGTACGAACGCACCTCCGACGCCGCCGGCCTTGGTTGTGATCAGGCACAGCAGCAGCACGGTTGGGAGAAACTCCCAGAAGCAGAAGAAGATAAAGTACGCGAACGACGTCACGCGGCCGTTCAAGTCGAGCTGGTTCCAGATGCTGACGCCCCAGTTCTGCGACGTCGCGAGGTCGCGCACGGAGCGCGTGAAGAAGATGAGGAAAAGCAGTGCGTTGATGATCGCGAGCGTCTGGGTGACAGCGAACACAAGGTCACTAGACGGCTTGTGTGTTCCAGTGGGAATGAGGAGCAACGTACATGGGGCTGAGAAATAAGCATTCGCCGCCGCTTCCCGCTCTCCACCTATAGCGACACAAAAAAAGGATGAGACGCCGAGCACGCCTTACGCCTTGTTCCCGGACACACCGCACGCACGTTGGCCATTTTCCAGCCGAAGAAGCCAAAGAGGAAGCTCAGCAAGAAGAACGAG
This sequence comes from Pythium folliculosum, assembly GCA_023336295.1. Taxonomy (NCBI): domain Eukaryota; phylum Oomycota; class Peronosporomycetes; order Pythiales; family Pythiaceae; genus Pythium; species Pythium folliculosum. Next base: position 15,329 of record JAADWV010000123.1, read on the forward strand.
ATGGCCGAGTACTCGAGCTGCACGCTCACGGCCGAGACCTGGTAGAACTCCTGGTCGTACTGGTCGCCGAACTGCGTCGCGTACGAGATGTCGTTGGACGAGTTAAAGGCCCAGACGGCCGTGAACGTACCCATGGCCATGGTGAGCACGAGGTAGAGCGGCAGGCAGACATTGCGCCAGCGTGCGCGCCACTTTTTGCCCGTGATGACTTGGATGTAGAACAGAATGAGGAGCGAAAAGTTGGCGAATCTAGTGGATCAAATTTCACGTATGTGAGACCTCACCACAAGGCGCAATACGGCGGCGCGCGGGAACGTACTGGAGCGGCGTGGGGAGCCAGTAGAGCAGGTAGAGCTCGAGGTAGGAGATGCTCTCGCGCGTCTGGATCATGATCCAGTACGTGGAGCGCACGACCGTCCAGAGCAGGCACAGCACGTAGAAGCACGTGGACCACGAAAGCAGTTTGTTCTTGTTGCGCATCGAGAGCAGCAGCTGCGCGAGCGTGAACACGAGCAGCGCGAGGCACATGAGCGTCAGCAGCAGCGTGTACACGCTGCTGGGCGCGCGCGCGGCGGCCATGGCTCGCCCGGCAGTCCCTGTCGACGAGCTCTGAACTGTAATGGCGGAAACGAAGGAAGGAAGGACAGACAGACCGACAGACCGGTGAAATGGATCGAAGCTGACCTATTTTAGAGGTTAGGGTAGTACGTAATATAGGACATGGACCCTTCAAGAAACGAGAGCCTGTCACGAATGGCTTCACTTTCGGCGGGGCTGGAGGCGCTGGATCACGTCGAGCAGCGGGCGCAGCCGCTTGCGCACGTCGATGTCCTCGGCGGCCGCGTCCAGATAGTCGTCTGGGGATGACAGCACCACACGTGAGCGAACATGAGCCAACAGAGCAGCCGTCGAGGACCCTACAGTACTGATATACCTTTGAGGGACAGCAGCGCGGCCTCGGTCTCGCGCGAGTCGACGTACTGGTCCGAGTGCGACTGGAAGTCTTCGGTGCTGCAGAGCAGCGCGAGCGTCTCGATGCCTGCGCTCATGTCCGCTGCCTGCGGTAGATGAAGAGAGGAAAATGGCGGATCAGTACTGTCGAACTTTGTGGCTGTGTGGGGAGCAACAATGGCGACGAACGGGTAATCGGTTCAGATTGGCGCTCAAGTGCATCGCGAGCAGCGCAAACACGCGCTTCTCCATGACCAGTGGCATGACGCTGCGGGGGAAAATGAACAGAGACTCAGATGGCCATCGATGGCACGGTAGCGACTGAACACAGTACCGTGACTCGTCGATGGTCTCGAGCTGCTTGCACAGCCCGAGGAGAAAGTGAATGACCGTGACCTCCTGGCAGTTGTCGAGCTTCTTGTTTTGGAGGTACTACCCAGAAACCAAACGTCCTCGTCAGTATCCGCAGCCATGAGCAGCTTTAGTCACCAGAAAATCACCTACGCTTGGATTCTCGAGGCAGTAGTTGAACACATCGTGGATGTACTCGATCAGAAGCGGGAGATCGGTCGTCTGCACGGCCTCCGAGTGCAGCCACGCGTTCTTCAGCGTGAGGCCCATGCCCGTTTCGAACTTTTCCAGCGTTTCCATCGTTGAATCCTACGGCAAGAAAGATTGTGTGAGTCGAGCTCTTAGGCACGAGGTCGGAGCAAGGGACCTACCTACCTTGACAGCCCCGCGCTCGACAACGCGCTTCAAGTAGTCGTTAAAGTCCACGAGGTTGCGAAGGCATCTATGGAAACGGAAGGAATTGTGAGCACCTGCCTTACGCCGACTCTTGAATACCAACTGTCTGTCGTACAAATTGAGTTTGCCGTCTTCGAGAAGGTATCTAGGAGTGCGCAAGAGCTGTTAAATAGCCGACTGCACACAAGAACGCGGCAGCAGGACGGTACCGTAGAGCGACTTCCTCGCACTCCCAGAGTGTCGCGTCCTTGGCCTTGGGGAGTTGCCGTTCCTATCCAATACGAGGCTTCGTGAGCAAAGCGAGCTGAGGTGCCAATACAGACTGTACAGACAGCACCATCTCGGTGATCTCGCCGATGCGGCCGATTTGCTCGGCCATTTGGTTCCAGTCGTCCGAGAGCACCGGGTAGTCGGCCTACATGCAGGAGTTAGCCTCGTTGCTACCAAACGTGCATACAATGCGTTGCTCGCACGCACGCACCATGAATCGCACGTGGTTGCGCAGATCCGCCGTGAGCTTGGCTGAGAGCTCCTCGAACGCGTCCACGTCGCTCCGCGACGCGTAGTTGTTCTTGCGCGCGGCCGACATTTCGGTTCCCGTGGGGGTCTGTCTGCTATGCGCCTGCCTCGTTGTCGGTTCTATCAAAGCTGCACAGCACACAGCGACGCCAATGGCCCGCCGCTCTGCCCGAGCGCATGAAACGCCGCGCGCCGCGCAATAACTACTTCAAAGTGACCGTTCAAAGTCAGCGCGTGCAAAACCGCAAGTATACTGGATTTGAAGACTACATTCGTAATTATGGAATTGTTGTGTGCTACATGGGTTTGGATCAAGGGGACTGGCATAACTCATCCATCTTTTTTCTTGGCGTCACGTTCCGAAGCCAAACGCGGATGCGGATGCCTTCGCCCCCCTTACCCACCACCTAATACTTCGCTGTGGGCATCCCACTCACCTCAATGGCAGTGCTTCATGCTCGCTACCCTGCCTCCCCATTCGGTGTCAAGCCAGTCTGCGGGGTATTTTCTCCGGAGCGTCATTCCCAGGCTCACGAACCATCATTCTTCTCCTTCGTGTCACCATCAGCACAACAAACGTGGCACTAGCCAAACACAGTCGGTGACGTGGCGCGTGCCGCTCCCCCTCTTTTGGAGCTCTCCGTGGTCCCGCCGGCGCCACTTGCACGGAGAGCCGGCGGGTGTTAGGACCGAGAAGACCAGGAGAGCGACGACGCCATGGACGCCCGCGGCGAGATGAAGGCGCTGGACGCGCAGATCGACCGCCTGCGCCGCGCGGAGAACCTCACGGAGAACGAGATCTACGAGCTGTGCCAGAAGGGCAAGGAGATCCTCTCGGCCGAGTCGAACGTGCAGCCCGTGCGCTGCCCCGTCACGGTCTGCGGCGACATCCACGGCCAGTTCTACGACCTGCTCGAGCTCTTCAGAATAGGCGGAAGCTGCCCGGACACCAACTACCTCTTCATGGGCGACTACGTGGACCGCGGCTACTACTCGCTCGAGAGCGTGACGATGCTCGTGGCGCTCAAGGTGCGCCACCCGGAGCGCATCACGATCCTCCGCGGCAACCACGAGTCGCGCCAGATCACGCAGGTCTACGGCTTCTACGACGAGTGCCTGCGCAAGTACGGCAACGCCAACGTCTGGAAGTACTTCACCGACCTCTTTGACCACCTGCCCATGACCGCGCTCATCGAGAACCGCGTGTTCTGCATGCACGGCGGCCTCTCGCCGTCCATCGACACGCTCGACCACGCGCGCGCGCTCGACCGCGTGCAGGAGGTGCCCCACGAAGGCCCGATGTGTGACCTCGTGTGGTCCGACCCGGACGACCGCTGCGGATGGGGCATCTCGCCGCGCGGCGCCGGCTACACGTTCGGCCAGGACATCACGGAGCAGTTCAAGCGCAGCAACGGGCTCACGTTCATCGCGCGCGCGCACCAGCTCGTCATGGAAGGCTACCAGTGGACCCACAACCGCGGCGTCGTCACGATCTTCAGTGCGCCCAACTACTGCTACCGCTGCGGCAACCAGGCCGCGCTCATGGAGATCGACGAGGTCATGACCGACCGCACAGGCGACAAGGTCTACGACACGTGCAAGTTTATCCAGTTCGACCCGGCGCCGCGCGACAGCTCGTTCAACGAGAAGAAGCGCACGCCCGACTACTTCTTGTAGGTGGTCGTCGCAGGTCGCAGGACTCAGGTCAGCTCCCCTCCCCGCCGCGCGAAAGAAGAAGAAGAAACAAGAGAAAAAAGCATCAACCAACGCCACACGCGCGCTCGGGGGTGGGTCTTCTTCATAGTGTTCCCTCCCGTCGCTCTCCCAGTGGAGAGTGGCCACGGATAGGTAAGGCCTTCGCCGCCGCCGACTGCTTTAGTACGAGTTGGTATATTGAATATGTTTTAGCCCTCCGCCGTCGTTCTTGATACAACTACATCATGGTGAGGAACTGCTGGAGCTGCTTCTTGAGCTCGAGCGAGTCGCTGTGCTGCGGGTGCGTGTCCAACGCCCGGTTCACCTTGGTGTACGCGTCGTGGAAGTCGCCGACCTTGTACGCAAGCAGCGCTGCACACATAAGAGAGACACGATGATTAAAACGACTGGAAGTTCCCAGGCTCCGCCACCACCAAAATATGTAGGAACGCACCGCGGTTGAAGCTGGGCTCAAACATGAAATCGGCGAGCGACTCGGCGAGCTGGAAGTTGGCGCGCGCCTGGTCGAGGTTGCCCTTGCGGAGCTCGAGCACGCCGAGGTTGTTGTAGGACTCGGCGTGGTTGCTGTCCACCGAGACGGCGATCTTGAAGGCCTGGTACGCGAGCCCGAGGTCGCCGATGCCGATCGCGACCTGGCCCACGTTGTACCAGACGTCGGCCATGGCGTCGTCCGAGGCCATGGCGAGCGCGCGCTCAAAGCACGAGAGCGTCATGTCGTACTGCGCCGCGTAGAAGCAGCAGAGGCCGATGTTGCACCAGAGCTCGGCGTTGTTGATGTCCATCTGGAGCAGCCGCCGGTAGTAGCGCAGCGCCACCTCCGGGTGGTCCGTGTAAAAGTAGTTGGACGCGAGGCACGCGACGGCCTCGACGTTGGACGCGTCGAGCTGCAGGATCTCCTTGTACACGTCCACGCTGCGGTCCGATTCGTTGAGCATGTCGTGGACGCGCGCGATCGCGAGCAGCAGCGGCACGTCGCCCGGGAACTTGTCGCGCGCGCGCTCGTACCGGTCCAGCGCCGTGTTGGGTTGGTCCAGCCGCAAGTACACCTTGCCTAGCTCGAGCACGGTCACGACCATGGGCTGGTTGCGCAGCGACGAGTCGTACTGCTTCTCGGCGTCGCGGAAGAGCCCGAGCTGGTAGTAGCACTTGCCCAGCCGCGCCTTCCACCACCAGTCCTTGTACTCGGCCGCGACCGTGGCCTCGGCCGCGAGCTCGAGCGCCTTGCGCGGGTTGTGCTCGTGGTAGAGCAGGTAGTCCACGAGCACCTTGGCGATCGCCGGGCGCGCGGCGTACCGCTTGAGGTCGAGCCGGTTCACGTCGATGAACACGCCGTTGTCGCCGCCGGGCGCCATGGACGCCGTGCCGAGCCGCACCTGGCGCCCGAGCGTCGTGGCCGGGCGCGACGTGCCCGGGCGGTTGCCCTGCAGTGCGCGGTCCACCGAGAGCCCGCCGGTGCCGGGGCGCGCGCCCGTGCCGGGGCGCGCAAAGCCCGTGAGCGGGCGGCCCGACGCGGTCATGGGGCGCAGGCTCGGGTCGGCGCCGCTGCGCGTGTTGGGCCGGTTGATCGACGTGCCCGGGCGCGGCATCGCGGCCATGACGTTGTCGTCCAGCAGCAGGTCGGCCGCGCCGTCCTCCTCGAGCTCCGAGTCGTCGAGGAACGTCTCCTGCGTCAGCGCGCGCGTCTTGGTGACCCACGCGGCCTGGTCGTACGGGTTCTCGGCCAGCACGGCCGAGCAGATGTCGGCGCACTCGGCGAAGCGCCGCTGCCGTGCGCGCAGCAGCGCCATGTAGAACGGGTCCACGGCCTCGAGCCCCATGCTGGTAGTAGTTCCTGCTACTTGTGGTGGCGGCGTCCGTCGAGGATCTCATAGGAGCCCCGACGACGCCGCTTCGCGGACTTCAAGACCTGAAGTAACGATATGAAGTGCGCGCGGCCACCGTTCTCTCAATTAGTCGCTACTAATATGTACCTGTTTGTGCAGGGTATATAGTTAGCAAGTCCGATGCCGAACCATATGGAATAAAAAAGGCATTTTGAGCCTTCTATTCGGAGTACTGTATGCGTTTTTACAGATCGCTTGCCGCTCTACCTCCCCTTGGCGTCATCTCACTTTCTTCCGCAAGTGGGTTACATGAGACCGTAAACGCCCAAGTTCGCTCTCCATCTTCCTCCGCCTCCGTCCCCTGCCATGAGCCGCGCGCCGCCCAAGCGCGCGAGCGCCACGTCGCCGCCACGGCCCGCGATGGTGGGCACCGTGCTGCCGCAGGACTCGCTCCGTGGGCTCCGCGGCGCCGCGCCGCCGCCCTGGGCCGACACGACCGTCCGTCACGCGCCGCTGCCGCCGCCGCCGCCCTCGGTGGCCTCGTCGGCGGCCTCGTCGATCGCGCACGCGCAGAACCTGCGGCTGCTCGCGCGCGCCGGGCGCGACCTCTTCCGCCAGGGGCTCGCGATCGACGGCGTACGCGCGCCGCGCGCCGAGCCGCGGCACCCGGCCGTGACGCCCAACCTGCGCAGCATCCCCGAGGACGGCGCCGTGAGTGCGGCCGCCACGGCGCCCAGCGAGCTCGTGGTGATCGTCGGCGGTCCGCTGAACGCGCGCGGCGAGCCCGGGCTCTGGGTCTCGAGCCGCGTCGCCAAGGCCATCCAGCTCTACTGGCAGACCATGCTCGCGTTCGCGCGTGAGGACGCGGAAGAGGAGGATGAGGAGGACGAGGAAGAAGCGGACAGCAAGGCGCGCGGCGCGCTGTGCTTCCTTGTGCCCACAGGCGGCGAGGCGAGCGACGAGGGCGAGCTCGAGACCGAGGCGATCCGCCGCGCGCTCGTGGGCACGGGCATCTCGCCGCACCACATCCTCATGGACTGCTCCGCCGTACGTATTCGTCTTGCTGCGTCTCCCTTCGGACGTGTACTAACCCACACCCCTGTTTGTGGTCCGCGTAGACGAGCCTCGTGGACAACGCGCTGCGGCTCGCGGGCGTGCTGCGGCGGCGCCGCGTGCGCCGCGTCCATGTCGTGACCTCGGCGTTCCACGTGGCGCGCGCGCGGCTCTGCTTCGACGAGGTGCTGCGCGCGGCGCTGGGCGACGACCTCGGCGGCGCCAAGCTCGAGTTCCACGGCGCGCCCGACGGCATCAAGGCCGCGGACCGCGCCGCGCGCCACGCCGACGAGCAGGCGCGCATGCGCGCGGCCCGCGCCGAGATCGACGCCGCACTCCAGACGCTGCGCGCCGACGCCAAGAGCCGCGCGCGCCACCAACAGCAGCAGCACCAGCTAGCTGCCTCGGTGCCACGGCGCGCGTCGTCGTACGCCTCGGATGTGTAGCTACGCTAGCTGGTCTGCCCGACGCTTTTTGAAACAGAACCTTCCCACACCGACCATCATCAATACACAAGAAGTCGACGGATTTCATCGATCGGCGCATGTGTACAATTGAAAGCAATGTCTATTTCATTGTCGTGTGTGTAGGACGTCTCCTCCTCCGCCCGCCTTAGGACAGGTCGTAGCCGGCGCGCTCGCCGAGCTGCCGCACGCGCGCGGCGGCGTCGCGCTGCGAGAACGCCGCGAGCAGCGCGACCATCTCCTCGTACACGTCCTGCGAGAAGCGCGCCTCCGGGTCGTCCGGGCTCAGCGCCTGGCGGCCCTGGTGGAGCAGCAGGAAGGTGCGCGCGAGCTCGGCGACCTCGGCGTTGGCCTCGCAGCGGTGCATGAGCGCGAGCAGCTGCGCCGAGGTCAGGGGGATGCCGTCGCACTCCATGTTGTAAGCCACGTGGAGCGTGCGCTCGACGAGCCCGGCGCGCGTGCCGATGCGCAGCAGCGCCCGGTACATGCCCGGGGGGATCGCGAGCCCGGCCGCGAGCGTCTCGCGCAGCAGCGCAAAGCACATATCGATGCCGTGCGCGAGGTAGAGCCCGTCGAGCAGCACGTCGAAGAACTTGTCGTCCACGGCGACGCGCTGCGCGCGCGCGTCCTGGACCAGGCCGACGAGCTCGGGCAGGTGGCCGTGCGTGGCGTACACGAACGCGAGCGCCGTGAACGCCTTGATGTCGAGCGCCACGCCCTGCGCCTTCATGGCCGAGACCAGCGCCAGCGCGTCGTTGATCAGCCGGTGGCGCGCGCAGGCCGCGAGCAGCGACGTGAACACGTGGAGATTCGGCGAGACCTGGAGCTCCAAAAACACCTCCATGAGCTCAAACACGTGCGAGAACGGCGCCTCGAAGTAGTTCTCGACCATCTCGACCATCGTGACCTCGTCGGGCGTCACGCGCGGGTTCTCCAGCAGCCGCGCAAACAGCTCTTTCGCGAGGTCGAACGACTTGGTCTCGGCCAAGCACCCGAGCGCGTCGTTGTACTGCTCCAGCGGCAGGAACCAGCCGTCGTTGTGGCTTCGCGTGCCGCGGCCTCGGCCCTGGCTTCGCGAAGTCGCACTGCAGGCGTCCTCGACTGCGAACGCGTCATCCAGCACCTCCTCAAGGAACGCCACGTCGTGGTGCGCGTGGCAAAAGCGGATCGCCGAGCCGAAGCCGGCGCTGCGCGCGACGCCCGCGCGCACCATGCGCCGGTACACGTCCCGGAACAGCGAGTCGTCGTGGAGCGCGCGGCAGGCCTTGAGCACGTTCACGTAGATGTTCTCGTCGGGCTGGACCACCACTGCGTGCGGTGCTGGTGCTCGTCCTGGGGCTGCTTCGTTCTCTTCGAGTACGTCACCGCTCTCTGTCATGGCGTGGAACACGCGCAGCGCGAGCCGCTCGTTGCCGCTCGCCACGCAGCTCTGCACGGCCGCGCCGAGCACGCGCTCGAACGCCGGCGGCGGCTGGTCTTTTGCGCCGACGGGTTCTTGCTGGAGTTCGTGGAACCAGTCGATCACGCGGTCCACGTGGCGCGAAAGGTCGGTCGCGCGCGTCTGCTCGCAGCTGCGGAAGAGCGCGATCCAGAGCTGCGGCTGCACGAGGCGCAGCGGCACGGCGCCGCCGCGCGCGAGCAGCTCATCGGCGAAGTCCACGACGCCGGCGAAGCGGCGCTTGGTCTGCATAGCCGACGCCAGGTGGCCCAGCACGCGCGGCGGCAGCTCGGCCGTGTGCTGGAGCGCCTCGGCGTAGAAGCGCACGAGGTAGCGCGCCTCGTCGAACATCTTGATGTTGGCGCAGCCGTTGACCAGCGACACGACCACGCGCGCGACGAACGCGTCGCCGCTCGAGCGCCGCAGCGTCGCGAGCAGCGCGCGCACGTCGCGCTCCTGCGAAAAGTGCGCGCGCTGGCGCAGCAGCGTGAAGAGCAGGTCGCTCCAGAGCGGCTCGCTCGCGTTCTCGGGCGCGAAGCCCAGCAGCAGGTCCAGCAGCGCGCGCGCGCCCGCGGCGTCGTGCTGCCGCAGCCGGTTCTGCAGCGCCACGTTCCAAGCGGTCGAGTCGGTGGCCGCGAGCAACTCCACCTCGCTCTCGCCGCGCAGCTCGGCGCAGAGCGCGACAAACTCCGCTGACGGCGTGCGGCTCGCGAGCAGCGCGCCCACGCGCGCGTCCGCCACGCGGAGCCGCGGACGCACCGGCTTCTTGTGGTAACGCGGTGCGGACGGCGAGGCGGAGCGCTGGCGGCGCGCCGGCTTGTCGAGCGTGGCAGCGGTCGTGGCAGTAGCCGCGGCTGCCACCGGCGGTGCCAGCGTAGAGCGGAAGCGGCGAAGCGCACTGCCATCCGTGGCAGCGGCCGTGGCAGTGGCCGTGGCACGCGCGGCAGCGGCGGCGGTGCGGACGAGCGCGCGGCGCATGGTGGGCGAAAGAGAGAAATGGAGCTCTTCACCACAGGACCAATCGGGTGCGTGGCCCAGCGGCCCAGCGGAACGTGGTAAGTACATTACGTACCTAAAGCGCACTTAGCGACCGTTCTGTGCTGCTCGTCGGGGGTGTTGTTCTCGTGTCACATGGATCCGCCCATTTCAAGTCGAGCGAGTCTCATCTGAGTCGCATCGCCCTGCTTGTCCAGCGTCTAGCGCCCCGCGTCGTCCAGCATGCCGCCTCGGTTCGCGTTCCGCGCGAGGTGCGTGCCGGACTAACCAAAGTACCGTTATCATGGGAGGTGGTCTAACTGTGACGTGTGCTGAGCAGCAAGTTCCGGAACCTCGAGTGCACGCCGGCGGCACGCGAGGCGAGCTACGACCAGCTGCACGTGACGTCGGCGGCCGTGGAGGGCAGCGCCGTGGCCGCGGCGCTCGAACGCTGGGCCTTTGCGCACCAACTCGACGGTGCGGACTAAACATGTGGTGTATGTCGCGGTCTCAGTATCAGGAGCTGACGGTGGACTAAGACAGGCGGCGCCGCGATCCAGGTCAAGGCGCTCAGCGACACGGGCAAGGACGCGGCGACGCTCGTACGTGGCGCCTGGTGAGGAGAGGGTCTCTATGAGCTAACGATGTGCGTTCTATGTCCGCCAGCCGCCGCTGCTGCGCGGCCACCAGGCGCGCGTGAACGCGCTCGAGTTCTCGCCGTTCCGCTCGGACGTGCTGCTCTCGGGCAGCGCCGACGCCACCGTCAAGGTCTGTGCGCGGCGTCTCTCGTGTTCCGCTGACCTATTGTCTAACGGCTGCTTGGTGTGCTCTGCATAGGTCTGGAAGCTGCCGAGCGACGCCACCGCCGCCGAGCTGCCGTCCGCGGCGTCCGCGACGCTGAGCGGCGCCCAGGCCGCCTCGTCGGTCGTGGGCGTGCGGCACCACCCGTCGGCGGCGCAGCTCGCCGTGGCCGTGAGTCACCGCGACGTGCTGGTGTGGGATCTCGAGGCCGAGGCGCTTGCGTGCCACGTGACGCCGCTGGACGGCAGCGACGATGACGCGCTGAGCAGCGTCGCGTGGAACTACGACGGCAGCGCGCTCGTGACCAGCTCGCTTCTGCAGCACGTGCGAGTGCTGGACCCACGCGCGGACGCCGTCGTGGAGATGTTCCAGGCCCACACGGGGCGGCGCCGGCCCACGAGCGTGGCCTGGTGCGGCCGGCTGGACCTGCTCGTGACCGCGGGCTGCGACGCCGTGCAGGAACGCGAGCTCAAGCTCTGGGATCTGCGCCACACGGCCAAGCCGCTGGCGCGCGAGCGGCTCGACGCCAGCATCGGACAGCTCTTCCCGCTCTACGACGCCGACGTGGACTTGCTGTACGTGCTGGGCAAGGGCGACCGCAGCGTGCGCGCGTTCGAGGTGGACGCCGCGGGGCTCCACAAGCTCAGCCAGACGCTGTTGCCGCACATGACGCTCGGCGCCGCGCTGCTGCCCAAGCAGGCGTGCGACACGCGCGTGTGTGAGGTCGCGCGCGTGCTGAGCCTGAGCGCCAACGGCGGCGGCAGCAGCGGCGTGTGCGACGTGCTCTCGTTCACGGTGCCCCGCCGGGACGCGCGCAGCGAGTTCCAGCGCGACCTGTACCCGGACACGCTGGCGCGCGCGCCGGCGCTGACGCCCGCGCAGTGGGTCAGCGGCGAGAGCGCCATGCCCGTGCTCGAGCGCGTCGCGCCCAGCGACTCGACTGGGGCCAGTGCGGCGCCGGCGAATGGTGGTCACGGCAGCGTGTTTGGGTTTACCGCGCCGGGCTGGGGTGTCAGCGCCCCGGCGCCACCGTCTCAGCCGCAGGTGCAAGCTGTAGCATCGGCGCCCAGCAGCAGCAGTAGCAGCGGCCCGTCAAACGGCTGGGGCAACGCGGCCGCGTCGCCCTGGGCGTCGACGACGTCGAGTGCCTGGGGCGCGTCCACAGCCTCACCGGACAAGCCGACACCAGCGTCGAGCTCCACGAGCGGATGGGCCTCCAAGACCACGGCGTGGAACGCGGCCGCGCCGGCCGCGGCTCCCTCGGTGGCGGCTACTGCCGCTAACCCGGTGCAGTGGTTCACGCCGGAGCCGTTGCCGTCATCTCCGGCCGAAAACGCCGAAGCTGCGGCCAAGGCAGCCGCCGAGTCGGCAGAGAAAATCGTCTCGCAGAAGATCGCTCGCTTCACCACATCGCAGGGTCACAAGGTACTGTACATGCAGCCCGTCCGTACGTCTAGGAGTGTCTGTTGGTCGGGTGGTTGTTTCTCACGTATCCGTGTGTCTCCGCAGCTCAAGTACATCAAGGGCACGCAGAGCACGCGCAACGACACGCTCAACATCGGCGACAAGGCCGCGGCGTCCAGCTGCATCCGCGCGAACGCCTCGCACATGGCCATCCCTCTCCAGGGCGCCGGCGGCCCCGTGCTCGTGAGTCCGCTCAGTGCCACGGGCCGCGTGGGTACCGACGCGCTTGTGCTCGACGGCCAGAAGGCCACGGTCACAGACGTGGCATTCCACACGTTTGATGACAACATCTTGGCCACGGGCTCGGGTGACGCGACCGTGGCGGTCTGGAAGCTGAATGGCGAGTCTAGCACCCCCCATACGGTGCTGCGCGGCCACACCAAGGGCGTGCGCTCGCTCGAGTTCCACCCGCGTGCTGCCGACGTCTTGTGCTCGACGGCGCAGGACCTGAGCATTCGTCTCTGGGACGTGCAAGCCGGTGCCGAGCATGTGTGCCTCTCGGACAAGCTCGAGGATTTCGTATGGAACACGGCGTTCAGCCCGGACGGCAGCCTGCTGGCCACATCGAGTCGCGAGCGACTCGTGCGGGTGTTCGACCCGCGTGCCGCGCATGAGGGCCACGCGCTCGTGGCCATGGGCTGCGGCTTCGACTCGATGCGGCCGCAGTTTGTCTCGTGGCTCTCGCCGTCGCAGCTCGTGACGCTTGGCACGACCGGCGCGCCGCGCCACGAGACACAGCTGCGCATCTGGGACGCGCGCAACCTCGTGGACCCCGTGTCGACGACCACCATCGACGCGGCCGCGGCGGAGAGCACGCTCTTGTACGACGCGTCGTCGCGCGTGCTGTTTCTCGCGAGCACGGGCGGCCGCCAGATCTGGAGCTACGAGATCAGCGGCGGCGACGGCCAAGCCCAGGCCGTCCACGCCAACTTGCCTTTCGTCGCGGACGGTCTCCAGCCAATCAGCGCCGCGGCGCTGCTCCCAAAGCGGCTCTGTGACGTGCGCGAAGCCGAGATTGACCGCGTGCTGCTTTTGCGCGGGAACGTGGTGGAGAAAGTTTCCTTCTCCTTGCCGCGCAACGAGAAGCTGCGCGCGTACTTCCAAGACGACGTCTTTGGCGACATCCCGACGTCGACGCCCAGTGTTTCGTCCAGTGACTGGTTTGCTGGCGCGCAGGCTGTGGTCGAGTACGAGTCGCTCTGCCCGAAGGGCATGACACCTCTGTCCGAAAAGCCCGAAGAGGAGAAGTCCGTGCCCATGAGCCAACAGTTCCGAGCGAAGTGGGAAGCCGAAGAGCGCGAGAAGAAGCTAAAAGCCGAGAACTTGGAGCGACTACAGGTAATCCCCATATGCTTAGCTGACGAATGGCGTTGTACTGGGTTCACAGACTCAATTGAACCGTCTTGTGTTGTAGGCCTTGGCTGCGCAGCCATCACTTCATGTGCACGGCCAGGCGCATGCTGCCGCCTCGCGCCAAAACGACGAGAGCGACGATGACTGGGACGACTAGACACACAACACGCATCATCTCACGGTAGACCACACGTACACCATCGAACGCGAATGAGCCGCAAAAATCCCAGGATTACGATATTGTACACTCTTCTGACAACAAGGCACGACTAGCGGGTGGTCTCAGCCCGAATAGATAGGTGAGAAGAGACGTCTTCTACTTACACGTCTTGAATGAAGACGTCACGGAGCCTTCGGCAGACGCTGGATAGGTACTCGTGCCCACTTCGCCTCGGTACTTCGTCAATCTGCTGCCGCAGCTTCTCTTCGGTGAGCTGGAAAGAATCACAAACATGGGGAGTGTGAGTGCCAATGACAACGCCAGATACTGTGACGCACTCTACACGTACCGTCCCGTACGAGATCCGCAGACTCTGGTATCCGTTTGTATACGGCCATGAAAGGTCAAGGCTATGACCGACGCTGAACTTGACGCCATCAACCACCGCACCATTGGTGAGAATGCGAGGGAACCGAACAAAATCAACCCATAGGTTGCGATTCTTGTTGTCCACCCTCTCGATGCGCACCCCACAACAGGTTGAAATGGAGCGGAGGTCGGAGAGATACTGGTGTGCTCGTCTCAATGTGGTGCTCAGTGCACTCAGCCGACTAGAAAGCTGAGATACTTCGAGAGATGTCGCCTCGATCTGTTCAAACTGAACCTTATTCAGGATGAGCGAAGCAATCGTCGACACTGCATCTTCCTCATCCTCCGAGTGCGGCTCTTCAATCATCGTCCTTCTTCGCGTCTTTGTTGTCAACACTGGGTTCACCTTGAAACTGGCGTCGTGCTCGGGACCTCCACTATCGACCACAACTCGCACCTCAACCGAGAAGAAAACGTCATCGAACCGCGAGAGCATTGTGAGCTTGGATCCAGTGGCTGACAAAACACGCCACATCCCGACACTTTCTCGCACCGCAAGCAGCTCCTCCAGCTCCAGCACATTCTTCCGCAGTTTAGACTCGAGTGCTTCAGTCAAAGCCGCCTGAGGTGCGGAAAGCGCGACTGATGCGAGCTGCTGTTCAAGTACGGACGCTTCCAGCGATAGTTGAGAGCAATCATCCTCAAGCAACTGAACCGACGAGTGGTACTCGCGTTGTACACTTTGCTGTTCTTCGATCCCATCTAGGAGTTGCTCCATCTGGCGCTCACGTTCCATCAATTCTTTGATCGCACGAAGCTCACTTTCACGATGGGAGCGGTCGCTGTCAAGCATTGAACGAAGGGCTTTGACGTCACTAGCGAGCTTGTTCTCGCACTGCACGAGGCTGTCACAAACCGTTTTCTCCACTTTGCTTCGCCAGTGACAGTACCCGCTCCTGACGTGGACATTCTCTATTGCCTGCAACGACTGGATCGACTCGCCGATCTGACTCAGAAATGCGGGGTCCTCGGTTGAAAAGACCCGAGAGACCTTCTCACGGCCAAGGGCTGGAATGCTGTCTGAGAGGCCGCCGCACCAAGATGCGACTTCCTTGGTGGCGAAACGAAGATTCGATAGTGCGGCCTGAGCGACACAGCTGCGCTGGACGTCGGTAACAAGGACACTGACGTCGATTTTCCCCACCGCCTCCTTCGACACATCGTCCAATTCAACTCGCGCAAGCACTTCTTCGATTCGCAAGGGACCCGGCAGTTTCGGAGGAGAAGGAGTCGGGAGTGACCGTGTAGGCGATTGTCTGGTCTTGGTCGGTGACATCATAGACGGTGGTTGCCGCTTGGGAGAAGCCAAAGCTTGGACTCGGTCCTTCAGCTTTCGGTTCTTTGGAGTTCCTGATCCAAATCGCTCAAACTTGGACGACAAATTGACAACTAGTGACTTGCGCTTCGCCTCGTATTCGTCATCGCTTTCGTCTTCTGACTCGAGACTCATCAAACTGTGAGCCGAGCTTGAACGACGGTCTTCATCTTCCCCCTCGGCAATGGGCTGCAGTTCGTTTTGGTCTTGACTCCCTGTGAACCCTGAGACGCTGGTTTGTTGCTGGTCTCCATCTTCACCATTGTCGGCTTCTTTCGAAAAATCATGAAGAAGGCCCGTGGAATTATCGTCGTCTTCCTCGGGCTTATCACTGACTTGAGGTTCTTGTTGCTTTTCTTCCTCTTCTTGATAATCATCGAGCACAAGACCACTGAGGGTACCGACATCAACCGTGTTGTCATTAGAGACCGGAGAATCGGGGAATGGAGAATTTTCGCGAGCGCGTTCGCGAGCCAGTCGTCGAGGTGATTCACTCAGTCGAGACTGGCGAACACCGGACTGCAGAGTCGTAGCAGTCGCTGCGTGGTTTGTGTAGTCACCCGTTTCCATTTCCATGTCCTCACCCTCGTCCGAGGACGCAGAAGAATCTGCAAACGCCAGTCGGCTATGCGCAATCGGCTCGGTTGCACTCATGAAGGAAGTTTTCGCAGAGCCTCGTGAAGCCGCAACTGCCGCGGCTGTGGCTGCCGCCTCGAATGCTCTTCGGTTTCGTGCCGCCACGAGAGGACTTTGCTGTTGCGCAGAGGCTGACATTGCACTGAGGCGACGCTGGCGTCGAGCATTCGCTTGGTTATCAAGTGGACTCACTCCGCGCAAGCTGTACCGCCGGCGTGAACGCGCCGACACGGATGGTTCGACGCTAAGCTTGCGCTGCGCAACGGTTTGGACTTCGCGGTCATCATCCGAGGAACTCTGCTCGTCTGCCTCCTCCAATAGGGACGTGTTCAGCGAAGTCTCCTCGTCGTCATCGGACACTGGTGGACTCTTCTCGTGAAGAGGAAACATGACGTTAGCAGCTCTTGGCGGCATGGGTGTCATTGAAGTAGATGGTGAGCCCAAGTTGAACTCTGCACCTTGCGATGGACCGAAGTTGACCGACTTGTTGGGCGTAGTCTGGTCCTTCGGCTTCGCCTTCCGGGCACTCAAGCAGCTCTTGAGTGGAGTCTTGTTGGTTCGGTTAGTCGGTGGCGGTGAGAAGAGTGAGTCGGTCTCGTCAAGTTCCGCGGACTTGGTCTTCTGTGGTGTCGATCTAGTCCTTCGCAAGTCACTCTCTCCCATCTCAGTAGCGGCGTCATTCTCGTCCAATCGTGCGCGTTTGTTGGCGTCGTCTGCCGGCTTCGCGGGGGAGGGTGATTTGGATTTACGCTTCCGCGAGTCTTCCGAAGGCCCGGCTTCGAGGCCGAATTCGCGTCGGAGTTCTTGCAGGTCACCGTCTCCGATGGTGTCCCGGCGGTTCGCATCGACGGAGGCCGCAACAGATTCAAACGCCGTGCCATCGCGCATGGTCGCAAGATCGACAGGATCAATCGTTGATCGGCGCTTCCGGCTACGCGTGTTGGGCGACGGCGACTGGCGCGTGCGTCCCGTCGTCTCGTGCTCCTGCTGTGCTTCATCATCCGGAGTCATTCCCCTCATCTCGGCCTGCAGCTCCGACATCATTGACATCACGTCCGTGGGCTCGAGCGTCGCGCGTCGATTACCGGTCGTGCCGCTCACGCTGTCGATCGTGTTGTTCTCGTCGTCGTCGTCATTGTCATTACGTTCCTCGTCGTCGTCATTGTCGTTACCTTCCTCGTCGTCGTCATCCTCGTTGTTCTTGCTCTTGTGCGACAGCAGGTTTGTCGAGAAGAACGTGTCCGTGAAGCTGTCGTTGTCGTTGCCCCCGGCGCTGCTGCGTCGGCGCTTGCTCGGCTGTCGAAGGGTCTGCTTGGACGACTCCAGGAACTGCTTGGTGCGCTCGACGTCCTGGAGGAGATCGATCACCACTTCGTCGTCCTCCTCGCTCGCGTTGTTGTTGGCATTCGCGCCCGTACTCGCCGGGGCCACGGACTCGCGTCGTCTGGAAGCGGCTGCGCCATCGTTCGAGTCGCTGAGCCCGCGCAGCATCGAGCGGATCGACTCGGGCGAGACTGTGTCGCGGCGCGACGGCGCCATGACCACGTCCGCGATGCCTTCCTGGTTGAAGAACGCCAGCGCCTTGGACGGCGACAGCGTGCGCCGCCGGTCGTCGCTGTTCCGCTTGGGCAGAGTGTTTGTGGGGGCACTAGACTCAGTCGTGGCCGCGTTGGCGTTGCTCGGCGTCTGCGACGACGTCGGCTGCGAGAGCGCCTCGGGCGTCGAGATCTCGACCAGCGCGTTCTCGTCGCGCGCGGGCGTCGACGCGCGCGGCGGCGGCGTATTCGCCTGCGCGGCCGCCGCCAGGTTCGCGCGCCGCGTCGGCGTCAGCCGCAGGCTGCGCGTCGTCGATTGCGTGGGCGTGGAAGTGGACGCGGAAGTCGTGGTTGCTGATGCGGCAACGGGCGACGCCGGCGGCTCCGAGGTTGCCGACTCGGCTGCCCTGTCGCCCAGGATCTCGCGCTGCAGCTGGCTGGTGATGGACTCGCCGCGCGCCGCCGCGGGCGCCGTCAGCGCGTACGGCGGCGGCGACGACGACGACGACGCAGCGTCCGCCATCTCGGTTCTCTCGTCGCTGGTGATTTCCCTCGCTTTCTCCATGCACGCGAGGGCGGCATGTTTTGCCGCGTTTTCAAACCCTTAAAACCTCATGTTCCTAGATAAAACCTTACAGACGTGCAGGTAGTAGAGTGGGTTTGACGCGCCGGGAGTAGATTGCCTGTCAATGTGATACGATTGGCTGTGGGTTGAAGGGTTCCAGTTAAGTACGAGTTGCCTGCCAACGTGAAACGATGCGAGACAGCCCAAAGAGCTTCCATCCAAATCGAGATACAAGATGGGCAAACCGGAGAAGACGGAGGAGGCGGGCGCCGCGCTGAGCAAGGCCGAGCGCAAGCAGCAGAAGAAGGACAAGAAGGAGGCCAAGAAGCTCAAGCGCGCGCGCGAGGAGACGGAGGCGGAGGAGGCGCCGGAGGAGCAGGAGGCGCCCAAGAAGAGCAAGAAGGACAAGAAGAGCAAGAAGAGCAAGAAGGATGGGGATGACGAGGACGATGTGGCGGCCTCGACCGACTTTAGCGCGGGCCCGTACCAGCAGCCGGCGCCGCGCGACCGCGCGTTCAAGAAGGCGTTCTACACGGAGAGCAAGGCGACCGCCAAGATGACGGACGCCGAGGTCGCGGCGTTCCACCAGGAGCACGAGATGACCATCAGCGGCAACAACTGCCTCTACCGGCCCGTGCGCACGTTCAAGGAGGTCACGTTCGCCGACAAGTTCATGAGCGTCTGCAGCGGCTTCCCGGCGCCGACGCCGATCCAGAGCCAGTGCTGGCCCATCCTCGCGTCCGGCCGCGACATCATCGGCATCGCTGAGACCGGCTCGGGCAAGACGCTCGCGTTCTCGATCCCCGGGCTCGTGCACATCGCGGCGCAGGCTGAGATCTCGCCCAAGATGCCCGGCCCACGCATGCTCGTGGTCGCGCCCACGCGCGAGCTCGCGATGCAGAGCGCCGACGTGATCTCACAGGTCGGCAAGCTCGCCGGCCTCAAGAGCATCTGCGTCTACGGCGGCACGCCCAAGCACGAGCAGAAGAAGCAGCTCCGCAACGGCGTCCACGTCGTGGTCGCGACGCCCGGCCGCCTCAAGGACCTGATCGAGGAAGGCGCCTGTGACATGTCGCGCGTCACGTTCGTCGTGCTCGACGAGGCCGACCGCATGCTCGACGACGGCTTCGAGAAGGACATCCGCATGATCATCGGCGCGACCCACGCCGAGCGCCAGATCGCCATGTTCAGCGCCACGTGGCCGCAGTCGATCCAGAAGCTCGCGCATGAGTTCCTGACCGACCCGGTCAAGGTCACGATCGGCTCGGACGACCTCGCCGCGAGCCAGAACGTCACGCAGATCGTCGAGGTCGTGGAGGACCGTGCCCGCGACGCGCGCGTGCACACGCTGCTGCAAAAGTACCACAGCAGCCGCAAGAACCGCGTGCTCGTGTTCGTGCTCTACAAGAAGGAGGCCGACCGCGTCGAGCGCACGCTCCAGCAGCGCGGCTGGAGCTGCGCCGCGATCCACGGCGACCGCACGCAGCAGCAGCGCACGGAGGCGTTCGAGGATTTCAAGAGCGGCCGCGTGCCCATGCTCATCGCGACCGACGTGGCCGCGCGTGGTCTCGACATTCGTGGCGTCGAGTACGTCATCAACTACTCGTTCCCGCTGACCATCGAGGACTACGTGCACCGTATCGGCCGTACCGGCCGTGGTGGCAGCAAGGGTATCGCGCACACGTTCTTCACGGCCAACGACAAGCCGCGTGCCGGTGAGCTCGTCAACCTGCTGCGCGACTCGAACCAGCCCGTCCCGGAGGACCTGCTCAAGTTCGGCACGCACGTCAAGAAGAAGGAGCACAAGCTGTACGGCGCGTTTGCCAAGAACATCGACGCCTCCAAGAAGGCCACGAAGATCACGTTCGACAACAGCGACGACGAATAGATTTTTTGAAGCGATTACTAGGACGAGAGCGGGACCACAGTGTGGGTAGAGAGAAAATGTCATGTATCCTATATTGCCTTGCTTTAGTGTGCATGGCGGATCAGCGGTCCTCCGCTTCGAGCTGTGGCGCCTCCGTGTCACTCTCGGCGTCGCTCTCACTGCTCGAGTAGCCTTGGAGCAGCAGCGAGCCCGCGGGTTTAGCCGCCGTTTTGGATGCGGCCGGCTTTGCAGTCGTCGCTGCCGGCGCTGTGGTGTCACTCGCTTTCCGCGGCTGCTTCGTGGACTTGGCCGGCACCGTGCTCTCGGCGTCCTTGTCACTCGCGCGGCGCTTCTTGGTCTTGATCACGATCTTCGGGGCGCTCGACGCGGCACTGCCAACGAGCTTCTTGGCGGCTTCCAGCTGCACGTCGCTCGCAGCGGCGGCCAGCGCAGCCGCCTTCCGCGCCTGGACTTTGAGCGCCGTCGACCGGAACTTTTGCAGTTCTACGGACACACAGAAAAGCCTGTGTCAGCCACCGGTCGTCTCTTTGAGTATCGTCGAGACAGCCGACCTGCGAGGTCCTTCTGGCGCTTCTCCTGCATCTTCTCGGCCTCGAGCCGCTTCTGCTCCTGGAGATACATGCTGATACAACAGCACACATACACACATGAAGAGATCAGCACACCGACATGCATAGCTCTTTTCCC
This sequence comes from Pythium folliculosum, assembly GCA_023336295.1. Lineage (NCBI taxonomy): Eukaryota > Oomycota > Peronosporomycetes > Pythiales > Pythiaceae > Pythium > Pythium folliculosum. Next base: position 35,848 of record JAADWV010000123.1, read on the forward strand.
TGTCCACATCGGCGCCGCACCGGTCGGACGAGTCGAAGAAGCCGCGGCCTTCGACGGCGGCAGACCCGCCGTCGGCGCCGCGCGTGAGCTCGCTGAGCAGCTCGCGACCGGCGTCGGTGGACGTGTCCGGCGTGGAGCCGGGCATGAGCTTGAACTCGGTGCGCTGCTGCGCCGTCGCCGAGGCCGCCAGCAGGCGCCGCGTGAGCGCCGCGTCCTCGTTCGCCGGGTGCCACGACGGAACGTCCATTGCTTCGATGTTGTGAAAAGTTGGAAGATGGAAGGAGACGCTGAGCAAACACTGTTTCACGATGCTATATCAGTGTATTATACATGGACTTATCATCGAATGGGTGGAATGTAATCATGTAAGACGGATTGAGCAGCTCCAGTCTCATCAATTGTAGAGATCATGGACGCCAAGGTAGTCCTGGGCCGTGTCGCTCGGGACGTGGAAGTCGAGGTCGAGGACGTCGCCCACACAGGACGTGTCGACGCGCAGAACGTCGCCGTTGTTGCGCACGTAGGACGCGAGGATCTGCACGCCGCAGGTCGGGCCAAAGGACTTGGTGGGCGTCGTGAATGTCGTGCAGTGGCCAGCGTAGTCGAACTGCACGAGCATGCGGTCGCCCTGCAGTAGCTCGTACTGGAGGTTGCCGTACATGCGGCGCGTCTGCAGGTCCAGCCCGCCGCTCATGAGCAGCGCTGTGGCGTTCGGCGGCAGCTTGGCCGTCGAGTTCCAGTAGGCGTCGCGCTCGTAGTGCATGGCGCGCGACTTGGGCAGGTGCTTGAGCTTCCGGCACGCGGCCTCGCGGCTGCCCGTGAAGAGGCAGTACGCGGGGAAGTTGACGTAGTTGTCCGAGCCCATGACCGAGTCCTCGTACCACTGCACGAGCGTGTCGATGCCCGGCGACGGGTACTCCCACATCTCGGAAAACACGATGATGCTGTAGAGCATCTGCGACGTGAACAGGACATCATCCAGGTCTGTCTCTTCGTCTGACGGCCGCGTCCACAGGTCCACAAACGACTGCAGTGCCTGCAAGTCCTCCTTCGAGCAGCGCGCCGCGCGGTAGATGATCCCAGGGATCATCACGCGCAGGTCTTCGTCCATGAGCAGTTCACCGAACGCGGACCGCAAAAAGTACGACGGCTTCTTCTTGCCCGAGTTCATGAGCGCGTCGGCGCACGCGTTTGAGCCTGGCTGGTCCGCAGCGTCGTCCAACTCGACGTACAGGTTCTTAACGAACTGCGTGAGGTCCGACACGTTGGCAAAGTGGGACTTGCAGAACTCGTCGGCCACGCAGTAGCCTAGGAAGCGCGCGCCGACCATGCCGACGTCGTGGTCCCAGTTCGAGTACGTCGAACGCTCCTCGACGGACGCGCCGGCCTCTGACACGATGCCGTCGATGATGAAGCCACGCACACTAGGTGGGGGGACGTGGATGAGTCGCTCGACCAGGTACGTGCCGTAGCTGAGACCGTACACGTACACGTCTTGGTCGGCGAGCGAGTGGTCAATGATCGTGCGCAGGTCCATGGCCGCGCTCGTGACCGAGAACGCTGCCGTGAGGTTGTCGGTCTTGAAGAGGATGTCGTCGATGCAGTTGGGCACCTCCTCGAGCACCACGTACGTGCCACCGGGGCTGCCAGGCGTCTGCGCCTCGGCGGCCTGGCACTCGAGCCGGTTGCTGCGCGCCGTGCCGCGGTGGTCCATCGTGTAGATGCTCACGGTGCCGTCCAGCTGGTCGTACATGGTCTCCATGAGGTCCTCCATCGCGGTCGACGACGCGCCCGGGCCGCCCTGAAGCACCCAGAGCGCCTTGGAGCGCTCGTCTTTCGCGGCGTCGTACTTGGCCGCCACGCGCTTCACAAACACGTCGAGCGTGCGGTCGCTCTCGCAGATACCTTCGTAGCAGTACGGCACGCGGAACTCGGCACACTCGTAGTGCGGGCCGGACAGCTCCTCGTCGTTGTCGCCGTCCTCAAAGAACTGCTTCTTCGGCTTGGCGCCGGCGCCGTGGCCGCGGTGGCCGTGGTTAGACCTGTTGGCGTCCTTGCGCGCGCGCCAGCGCGAGTGGCTCTGCGCAAACTCGATCGGGTCGCCCAGCATGGCTGCTTCACCGGGCGAGTTGCGGCGCCGCAGAACGGGGTTGCGGCCAGCGTCGTAGCGCTTGGCGTGGTGGCGCGCGCCACCGACATGCGACTTGAGCGCCGTGGCAGCCGCCGAGGCAGACGCCGTGGCGTTGGCACCGTCGCTGTCGTCGTCGTCGTCGTCGGTGGTCTCTAGGAAGTAGTCGTCGCTGTGGTAGTTGGACGTGTCCGTGTTGGCCCAGAGCGTGCTGGCGCTGCAGCGGTACCAGCCGTTGATGCGCACGGGCGGCGGCGGCGCCTTGGTCGTGGCGCCGACCGCCAGCGTCGACGCCGTGGCCGTGGCGAGCGCGAGCGGGAGAAGGAGACGCATCGTGGCGGTTGCAGGTCGCGCGGTGGTCCGTGGAAGGAAGGATGCACAGTGGCAACTGACGTTGCGAGGGTGGGGAACGAACTGAGCCGTAGGCACATCCGGTATTGGAGGTAAATCAGGCTCTGCCGCGATCAGATTTTAGAGGTCAACCCATGTCAGTTGGGGGGATTGTCAAAATTTGAAAACTTGATTCCTGATCCCTTATGGAAATATCTGCTTGAAGGGTCGCCAATTCTAAGTGAGCTACTCAATCGAATCGCGCATCTATTACGGGCGCAGCAGCGGCGCGCGCTCGCCAGCGGCACCGGCGCGGCGGCGGCGCAGCACGAGCGCGGCCACAGCCACAGCGGCCGCCACGGGCACGGCCACCAGCGCGGCCGTGGTGAGCGTCGTGGACGCCGTGGACGAGGACGATGCCGCCGCGAGCTGCTGCTCGGGCGTGACCTCCATGCACTTGGTCTTGGCCAGCTGCGCGTACCACTTGGCGGCCGTGCGCGGGATGCGCGTGAGGTCCGTGGGCTTGGGTTCGTAGCCGCTCTTGGAGCCGGTGGCGCTCGTGTAGTCGACGTAGAAGAGCCCGAAGCGCGGCTTGAACGAGCCCCACTCGTAGTTGTCCAGGAACGACCAGGCCGTGTAGCCGATGATCGGGATGTTCTCCTTGGTGATGGCGTCGTGGACTTTTTCCAGATACTTTTCGAAATACCAGTTCTGGTCCGGGTTGTCCAGCGACTCGTCGCCGCACCAGCCGTTCTCCGTGAGCAGGATCGGCGCGCTCTTGTCGTGGCGGTGCATCCAGCGGATCGTGTCCAGGTAACCCTGCGGGTACGCGCAGAACCACTCGCAGAGCAGCTCGCCGTTCGGGCCCTTGCTGGACGGGCGCGAGCCCACGGGCCGGTGCGTGTCGTCCACGCCCAGGTCGCGCTCCCAGCCGAGCGTGAGCGTGTCGCAGTCGCGCGCGGACGTGGGCGACGCGCAGTCCGTAATGTTCTTGGAGAAGTAGTGGTTCAGCATGAAGAGATCGTACGAGCCCGTGAGCACGGCGCGCTCGTCGGTCGTGAACGTCGGCAGCCGGTCGCCCACGCGCGCGCGCATCACGGCCGGGTACTCGCCGTACACGATTGGGCGTAGGAACCAGCCCAGCATGAACTCCATCTTGCGGTCCGCGGCCTCGACGTCGGCCTCGTTCGCCGGGTCCAGCGCGTACGAGTAGTCCGAGACCAGCACGATGCTGATCTTGGCCTGCGCGCCGACCTCACCGGCGGCGCGCAACTCGCGGAAGCGCTGCACGACGTACGCGTGCGAGAGCAGCACGTGGTGCGCGACCGTGTACGTGTTGGTGGGCGACTGCGGCAGCCCGGGCGCGTGGCGCGCGTTGCCGTACCCGGTGATCACGAACGACGTGGGCTCGTTGAACGTGGTCCAGAAGTCCACCTTGTGGCCGTACTCGGCGAAGAGCAGGTCCGCGTACTCGCGGAAGTGGCCCACGATCTCGCGGTTGATCCAGCCCTGCGGCGACAGCTGCGTGTGGAGCTCGCTCGGCAGGTCCCAGTGGTACATCGTGAGCACGGGGATCACGTTCTTGGCGCGCAGCGTGTCGATCACGTCGTGGTAGAACGCGATGCCCGGCGCGTTGGGTTTCATGCGCTTTGCGGCTTCGTCCCAGTTCATCACGCGCGACCACGACACCGAGAAGCGGAACGTGCTGAGTCCCGTCTCGACCATGAGGTCGATGTCGTCCTTGTACCGGTGGACGAAATCGTCGGCCACGTTGGCGCACTCGACGTTGTCGTTGGCGCGGCAGTAGTCGTCCCAGATGCTACGCGAGCGGCCCGTGGCGTTCCAGCCGCCCTCGACCTGGTACGCGGCCGTGGCCGAGCCGAAGAGGAAGTCGGCCGGGAAGCACTTTTGCTCGGCGGCGGCGCCGGTGCCGGCGGCCGCGAGCGCCGTCAGCCCAAACGCGGCGACAGCGTGGAGGCGCATTGTTGCGTGCGGCGTCCAAAGCGCGAATGCGAGTGCGCGCTCGAAGCGTTCCGCCCAAGCAACGCAGTCTGGTTGGGGAGCTGGAGCTGAGGACAGGTGTTGAAGACCTGTAATACCCGATGCACCCTAAGATGCGCCCACGTCTTTGTCATAGTTGGTTATATATCCTTGCCTGCAATATTCAATATTTGTTTCATAATCCGGATCCGTTGAAGTTGAGCGGATTGTGCCAGCCTCCGTCCTTGCCTGCTTCGCGAGACCATTGATTCGTCGCGTGCCCTCATCTCCGCGGCTCCCCGCCTGCCTGACGCGATGTGACGCACCGTCCAGCGGTCCCTCCTTGTCCGCCACAGCCGCCAGAGTGTGGGCAGCACCCGAAGGCCGCCAGGATCCAGGATCGCCCGCCAGGATGGGAAATTTTCGCGGCACGCTGGCGCTGAATGAAAAAAGTCATCTCCCTCCTCCCCCCCAGTGCGCCAGCCTGGCGCCGTGAACCAGATTCTCGCGACGTGGCCAAGGCGGAAACCCCTGGCGGGTCCAGCCGATTGCAAACCGCGGCATCCACGACACGGCCTGGACGGAGAAGACGAACGACAAACAGCAAGCAGAGCGAGAATGTAGCCAATTGACTTTGGATCTTTTCGTCATGTTACGATCACCCACACTGTTCGGAAAGGAGAATGCTTCCTCCTCCTCCACCACGAGCGTCGCCTACGCGCGCACGAGCGGCGTGGACTCGGTGGCGTGGGCCTGCGCGGCGTGGAGCGCGCTGCGGCGGCGCAGGATGAAGACCGCGGCGACGACAGCAATCACGAGCGGCACGACCACGGCCGCGACCACGAGGTTGGACAGCAGACGCCACAGGCTCGGGAAAAAGTCGTCGTAGTCGTCGTGCTCGATGACCATCGGCGGCGCCGGCCCGAGCGCCATGCACCCGGTCTTGGCGACCGTGGCGTACCAGGTCGCGGCCGGGCGCGGGATGCGCGCGAGGTCCGTGGGCTTGGGTTCGTAGCCGTTCTTGGAGCCCGTCTCGCTGGTAAAGTTGACGTAGTAGAGCCCGAAGCGCGGCTTGAACGAGCCCCACTCGTAGTTGTCCACGAAGGACCAGGCCGTGTAGCCGATGATCGGGATCTTGTCCACCGTGATGGCCTCGTGGACCTGCTCGAGGTACCGCTGAAAGTACCAGAGCTGGTCCTGGTTGTCCACCTCGTCGTTGCCGCACCAGCCGTTCTCCGTGAGCAGGATCGGCGCCGTGGTGTTCTGTTGGTGCATCCAGCGGATCGTGTCGCGGTAGCCCTGCGGGTATCCAGTGAACCAGTCGCAGAGCAGCTCGCCCTTGGCGTCGCGGCTGCCGTGGCGCGCTCCGGGCGGCAGGCGCGTGTCGTCCACGCCCAGGTCGCGCTCCCAGCCGAGCGTCTGCTTGGAGCACTTGACGCGCGAGTGCTTGCTCGCGCAGTCCGTCACGGTCTTGGCCGAGTAGTGGTTCAGCATGAGCACGTCGTACGAGCCCTTGACCAGGGCGCTCTCCTCTGCCGTGAACGTCGGCAGGCGGTCGCCCGCGCGCTCGCGCATGACCGTCGGGTAGTCGCCCGAGACGATCGGCGTGAGGAACCAGCCGAGCGCGAACTGCATCTTGCGCTCGGCGGCCGCGACGTCCTGCGCGTCAGTCGCGTCCAGCGGGTACGAGTAGTCGGCGTTGAGCACGATGCCGATCTGCGCCTGCTCGTGGATCACTTCCGAGTCCTTGAGCGCGCGGAACTTCTGAACCGCGGCGCCGTGCGCCAGCAGCACGTTGTGCGCGACCGTGTACGTGTTGGTGGCCGACTTCTTGAAGCCCGGCGCCTTGATGCCGTTGCCGTAGCCCTGCGTGGCGAACGTCCACGGCTCGTTGAACGTCGACCAGTAGTCGATCTTGCTGCCGTACTCCTTGAACATGAGCTCGGCGTAGTCCACAAAGTGGCCCGCGATGTCGCGGTTGAGCCAGCCCTGCGGCGTCAGCTGCGTGTGGAGCTCGCTCGGCAGGTCCCAGTGGTACAGCGTCATGATGGGCACGACGTTCTTGGCGCGCAGCGCGTCGATCACGTCGTGGTAGAACGCGATGCCCGGCGCGTTGGGTTTCATGCGCTGCGTGGCGTTGTCCCAGTTCATCACGCGCGACCACGACACCGAAAAGCGGAACGACGTGAGCCCCGTGTCCACCATGAGGTCGATGTCGGCCTTGTAGCGGTGCAGAAAGTCGTCGGCCACGTTGGCGCACTCGTAGTCCTTCTTCTCGCGGCAAAAGTCGTCCCAGATGCTAGGCGTGCGGCCCGTGGCGTTCCAGCCGCCCTCGACCTGGTACGCGGCCGTGGCCGAGCCGAAGAGGAAGCCTTCCGGGAAGCAGCGCGTCGTGACGTTGCCCGACGACGAGTCGTTGCCGTCGGCGGCGGCGGTCACCGCGACCAGCGCCGAGGCGACGCAGGCGGCGAGCGCGAGACGCATGATCGACACTTGTGTGGTGCTTGGGAGATTCGCGAGTGGGTTGTGGGGATCCACGATCCGGTTGCGAAATCGAAACGAAGAAGGAGAGCGAGCGGATGGACGTGGAAGACGCCTGAACTGGCCGGTGGATGATGCGTGATTCGTCCGACACCGCCCGCACCAATGGGCCAGTTTGGAACGTTTGGAGCCGCGCGGAGGTCTCACGCGGGACCAAAAATTTCGAGCAGCTCCGAAAAGATCTGCTCCAGCTTCAAGTGGCTGCGTTTCCCTTCGCGTCACTTTCGCGCAACCAATCTCGTGTCCTTCGTTAGTGTCCTAGATTAGGACGTGCATCTTCACCTCCAGGGAGCTCCAAAGTTCCCTCCCTCCAGATCAACAGAGCCATGCCGACGGCGTCGCCGTCGCCGTCGCCGCGCCGGCGCGCGCTGCTGGCGCTGCTGTGGATCACGTGCGTCCACACCGCGGGGCTCTATCTATTCACGACGGGCTTCTTCCTCACGCGCTTCGAGGTGCCCGACGTCAGCGAGTGCCACGCGCCGCCGCCATCGCGCTCAGCTGACCACGCGTCGCCACACCACTTGCGCTCGGATGGGGCGCCGTCGCCGTCCGATCCTCTGGACGGCGCAACGCCGCCACCTGGCTGCTGGATGCCGCGGCGCTTCCGCCGCGTGGTGTTTGTGGTCGTGGACGCGCTGCGCTTCGACTTTGTGCAGTCTGCGTCGGCGGCCACATCGTCGTCGTCCACCGTTCGGTCGTTCTACCTGAACCACCTGCCGGTGCTCAACGCGACGCTCCACGCGCAGCCGGCGCACGCGCTGCTGCTCAAGTTCGTGGCGGACGCGCCGACCATGACGATGCAGCGCCTCAAGGGGCTCACCACGGGCGGCCTCCCGACGTTCCTCGACATCAAAGACAACATGGCGAGCAGCGAGATCACCGAGGACAACCTGCTGCTGCAGATGCAGCGCGCGCGGCGGCCCGTCGTGTTCATGGGCGACGACACGTGGGAGGCGCTGTACCGCAACGCGTTCGCGCGCCAGTACGCGTTCGACTCGTTCAACGTCAAGGACCTCCACAGCGTGGACCGCGGCGTCGAGCGCCACCTCTTCCCGGAGCTGCGCGACCGCGACGACTGGGAGCTGCTCATCGCGCACTTTTTGGGCGTCGACCACGTGGGCCACACGCACGGGCCCAGCAGCCCGTTCATGGCCGAGAAGCTCGACGAGATGGACGCCGTGCTCGCGCGCCTGCTGGACGAACTCGCGCGGCCGCGGCACCGCGACACGCTGCTCGTGGTCATGGGCGACCACGGCATGTCGGCGGACGGCAACCACGGCGGCGCGAGCGACGACGAGACGGGCGCCGCGCTGTTCGCGTACAGCGCGCAGCCGCTCGTGGACCCAGTGCGCGCGGCCGCGTGGCCACAGCAAGTGCCGCAGGTGGACCTCGTGCCCACGCTCGCGCTGCTCGCCGGGCTGCCCATCCCGTTCGGCAGCCTCGGCGCCGTGATCCCGCAGCTCTTCCTGGACAACCACACGCTCGCGCGCGCGCTCAAGCTCAACGTCGCGCAAGTGCGGCGCTATTTGCTCACGTACTCGGCCGCGTCCAAGCTGCCGCAGAGCGAGTTCGACCACCTCGAGCGGCTCCACGACGCGATCTGCGAACACGACGACGGTAACGATGAGGACGCGCTGGCCGCGCGTGTGGCCGCGCAGCAGGCTTACCTGCGCGAGGCGCTGGCGCTCGGGCGCTCGATCTGGACGCAGTTTGATCTGTGCGGCATGGGCTGGGGGCTCGCACTGCTGGTGGCTGCGCAGGCGCTCGTCGCGTGGCACCTCGCGGGCGACCCGATGCGCTTTGGCCGCGACGCCGTGAAAGGCGCACTCGCTGGTGCTATGCTTGGCGCCGCGGCCCCCGCTGCGCTGGCCCCGCTGCTGCTGCCGCGGACCTCGCTGGCGCGCGCGCTCGCGCTGGCGGCGCTGGGCAGCTGCGTGCTGCCTGCCGTGGCACCTGCCACCACTACCAGTTCGGCTCCCTCGCTCCGCCGCTCGCTGTTGACGGTCCCGACCGGCGCCTCGCTCGTGGCGTTCGTGACCGTGCTGCTCCACGCGCTCGCGCTGCTCTCCAACAGCTACATCGTCGCGGAGGACCGCGTGATGCACTTTCTCACGGCCACGGTCGGGCTCTTCCTGCTGCACGCGGCGCAGCGCATGCAGTCACACACTGCCGTCGCCTCGGCGCTCATATTCCTGGCGGTGTCCCGCGTGGCTAGCGCCATCGAGCCGCCCAACATCATCCACTCGGCCACTAGCGTCTCACGCACGTGGCTGCCGCTGGCCGCTCTCGTCGGCGCCGCCGTGCGAAGCGTCTGGATAGATCACGGCCGCCACGGCCGCACCGTGTCCTCCACGGCGGCCGCGCTGCTCGTGGTCGCGTGGGCGGGTGCCGCGTGCGCGTCGTACTGGCTCTGGTCGCCGCTCGCGTCGCCACTGTGGCGCCTGTGGCTGCCGCGGTCCGTGTTTGTGCTCGCCGCGGCCGCGCTCATGCTGCGGCTGCGCGCCGTGTGGACGGGCTCCCAGACCGCAGCGACGAAAATGACGGCGCCGCTGGCGCTGCTGCTCACGCTGTCGTACGCGCTCGTGCTGGGCCCGTCGGCGCCGCTCACGGTGCTGAGTCTGGCCGCGCAGCATGCGAGCTTTGCGCGTGTGGCCCGCGAATGCGGCGGCAGCGGCGGCAATGCGTCCACCGCTTGGCCCTGGCTCTGGTGCGCCGCGTGCTACGCGTCGTTCTTCGCGACGGGCCACCAGAACACGTTCACGAGCCTCCAGAACGCCGCGGCGTTCGTGGGATTCGATGACTTCCGCTTCTACTGGGCCGGCGCGCTGCTGGGCGCCAACACGTTCGGCAACTACGCACTCGCGCTCGCGGCGCTCGTGGCGGACCCGCTGGCACCGTCCCCGCGGTCGTCGACACCTTCGTCCACATCGTCCACAGCGTCCGCAACGTCGTCCGCCGCGCGCGCGCTGCTCATGGCGGTCGCGTACTTTGCGCTGAACGCGCTGGTGTCCACGGCGTTCGTGGCGCTGCAGCGGCGCCACCTCATGGTCTGGGCCATCTTCGCGCCCAAGTTCATTTTCGATAGCGCCACGCTGCTGGTCGTGGAGCTGCTCACGGCCGTGACCCTCGCGGGAGTGACTATGGCGTCTCCTTCTAAACCGCATACACCACCAAAATAGAAGCGTGCACGTTGAGCTGTTTAGTTGCTAAACCACCTGCATCATTTGATATCCGGTGTTGTTGCGTCCAGATCGATTAGACCCGGCGAGTGATCGACCATGCCCCCGGCGCCCAAGGACAAGGAGGAGAAGGCGGCGACCGCGCCCGAGGAGGACCAGGGCGCGGGCTTCCGCGTGGGGCAGGTGCTGCTCGCGCGATGGATGGGCCAGACCGAGCGCACCTGCGTGGTGATCGACCGCAGTGCGTCCACGCGCATTTTAGTCCGCCGTGTCGGATGAAAAAGTTAGACTTGTCTAACTTGTGGGCACGTTTTGTTGGCGCGGCGAGCAGAGGCGATGGCGAACGACAAGTTCAAGTACTATGTCCACTGGCATGACGTACGTGGGCCGATACGCGTTGAGTTGGTCTCTTATGGGCCTCCAAGTCGACTGACAGACTGTTTCTGTCGGGCGCTAGTTTAACCGGCGTATGGATGAATGGATCGGCGAGGGCGAGGTCGTGCGCGAGGGCACTGAGGAAGGTTAGACTCCCGTCTGTGGGTGTGTGCCGAAGGTTAGGTCCCGGCGGCTGATCTAACGCGAGTGGTGTGGATGCAGAGACCAAGCGGCTCCAGGAGAAGCACGGCCACAAGGAGAAGGCGGCGCCGGCGGCAGCTGCCGACGCCACTGGCAAGGGCGCTGCGGGTGCCAAGGCCGGTGGCGCCGGTGGCAGCGCCAGTGGCGGTGCCACGGCGGGTACGGCGGCGGGTGTGGCCCCCGAGGAACCGGCCAAGCGCACGCGCGGGCAGAAGCGCAAGACCCACAGCGACAAGGCGGACGACGCGGCCCATGGCGACGGCTTCGCGTCCCCCGACGAGCACGACGAGCACGAGGGCATGGACGCCGCGAGCATCCGCGAGCACGAGGAGGTGACCAAGGTCAAGAACGTGCGCTTCGTCGAGATGGGCCGCTTCCGCATGGCCGCGTGGTACTTTTCGCCGTTCCCCAAAGAGTTTTTCCCCGACGGCCAGATCGACTGCGTGCGTTGGCGAGGTTGGTTTTTACCATGGCAAGAGACGGTCAAGCTCATGGACTTGTATGTGTGTGCGTGTGTGTAGCTCTACTTTTGTGAGTTCTGCATGAGCTTTTTCTGCCACAAGCGCGAGCTCACGTGCCACCAGCAGCGCCAGGCGTGCGCACGCGTGAGTCCCATGCAGTTTACTGGAGGAGGAGAATTCAACGCGCTGACGCACTAACTTTAGATATCCGTGGCGCATGCGAACAGCACCCGCCGGGTAACGAGATCTACCGCCACGAGAACCTCAGCGTGTTCGAGGTCGACGGCGCCGTGTCCAAGACGTACTGCCAGAACCTCTGCTATTTTGCCAAGTGAGTTATAGATTCTGTCCCCCGCTCTCCCACGCCCAAACGCCGTGTTGACATCACATGTGCTGTGCGATAGGCTGTTTCTCGACCACAAGACGCTCTACTACGACGTGGATCCGTTCCTGTTCTACCTCATCTGCGAGGTCGACGCGCGCGGCTTCCACCCGGTGGGCTACTTCTCCAAGGAAAAATACTCGGAGCTCGGGTACAACTTGGCGTGTATCCTCACGTTCCCGTGCCACCAGCGCAAGGGCTACGGCAACTTTATCATCCAGTTTTCGTACGAGCTGAGCAAGAAAGAGGAGAAAGTGGGCTCGCCCGAGAAGCCGCTCTCGGACCTCGGGCTCGTGAGTTATCGGAGTTACTGGACCAAGGAGCTGCTCAAGATCCTCAAGGACTACCCGGAGAAGGAGGTCTCGATCATGGAGCTCACGCGGGTACGTTAGTTGCTTCTGGGTAGCGAGTGGATCACGCGAACTCATGGTTGGTGTCATTAGATGACCTCGATCAAGAACGAGGACATCATCTCGACGCTGCAGTACCTGAACATGATCAAGTACTTTAACGGGCAGTACGTGTTCGTCTTGCCCAAGCAGATCCTGGACGAGCAGCTCCACAAGGTGACCAAGAAGGGCCCGGGCGTGCTCCCCGAGAAGCTCCACTGGGCGCCGCTGCATCTCGACATCAAGCGCGACAAGTGGTCGCTCAAGTCCAAGAGCGCGGACAAGGAAGACTAAGTGGCGGATGTGAGGACCCGGTGCGCGGGCCTTATATTTCACACAGTTATACAAAGAAGCAAAATCGACTCCATCCGCAGCGGGCTTCGCTCGTCCGCAGTTTGAGGGGGTTTTATGTGGGGCAGGAGGAGGGGGAGGGGGAGGAGCTTGTCTATTGGTATGCGGTGGACCGACGCGAGCGGTCGACCACGCCCTGTTGTGGGGAAGAGGAGGAGGAAAAGGAGGAGCAAAGGTTCCATACACTACACGACACTGGGAACATGGCGAACACTGAGAGAGCAGACGAAGCGACTGCCTCTTGGGGGTGCCGCGCGGACGGACGACGACTGGCGAGACGACATGATACGAAGAGAGACACCGAGACAGACAGACAGGGCCACCGCTCGAGGAGGAGGAGCGGCCGGGAGGAGGAGGAGGTGGAGGAGGAGGAGGGGCTGCGATCACTGCGAGACGCTGGGCGGCGGCGGCGGCGCGTTGGCGAGCGCCTTGGCCACGGCGTTCTGGAACTCGAGCTTCTGCTCGGCGGCCATCTCGCTCTGCACGGTCGCGAGCAGCTCGTCGAGCACGACGCCCGGGATCTGCGCGGCGCAGGCCACGTGGTGCCACTCCATGAGCATGAAGCCCTCGACGTGGATGAACATGAGCCCGAGCTGCCAGGCCCCGCGCGCGATGGCGGCGCTGCAGACCTGGCACGTGGTCGTGTCGGTGGGCGCGACGCGCGCGACGGCCTCGTCGCAGCGGCTCCAGGCCGAGCGGCGGCGCGTGAGGCGCGGCGGAGCGTCCATGACGAGGAGATCGAGATCGCTGGATGCCATGGCGGAGCGGAGGAGCGGAGCGGAGGCGGAGGAGGAGGGAGAAGGACGAGTGGAGCGGAGCGGAGCGAGCAGACGAGGAGCAGCGCAGCGCAGACACGACGCGACGCGCGGCGGAGCGGAGCAGAGCTGGTGGCGGTGGAGAAGAGGCGGCGGATTCGCGAGTGGGAGGAGCGCAGCAGCAGCAGGGGGTCCACGAACGAACGAACGCTCGAGCGGAAAGCCTACCGTAGCTGTGGGGAGGAGGAGGAGGAGGGGAGGAGAGGGCAGATTCGTTGTGTGATAATATGAGGGGACTTGGCTTCACTCGCGCTCCCCCGTCTGTCGCGCGGTCGTCGCAGCGGGTGGGTGGTAACCAAAAACGCGGGTCCTCCTGTTCTCCGCTGGAGCCTCCAGCGGAGAACAACCGCTCCGCGCTGCCCGAGAACCGTTCCTTGACGCTGCTGCTGCGCGTCCGCGTCGTCTGGCGTCGCCCAGTCCATGCGGCCCGCGCCCTTACATGGCCACGGGCGCGCCGTCCGCACGGCCACACACCCAGCCCACGACCCTCGCCGTGTAAGAGAGAGAGCGGAGGGTGCGCCAGCTGGTGCCCGTAAGTTGCGCGTTCCCAGCTGGCCCCGCGAACCGCCACGTTGCGGACCAACTTCACCTGGTGCGGGTCAAGAGCCGGGCCGCGGGCCACACCCGGCCATGCGGACGCTGCGGTCAGCGGCCGACGGCCCGGCGCTTTGATGGGAGCCGAGCCGCACGCAGCTCTTACAGAGGGAGCGGAGCGAGTGTGGGGGCGGTGCTCCGCTGGAACAGTTGTGCTCGCGGAGGGAGGAGCACCAGGTGGCGCGTTTTGTTCTCCGCGAGTCAGCTCCGCGCGGTCCTGAGTTCTGAACACTCGACTTCAACAAGCGAGAGAAAGGCAGCACACGCCACACGTCACACACACCGGCGGTGGGTCGGCGCGAACGTTGTGAGCTTCTCCCAGGCTTCCGTCTACGTGTACTGAACGTCACCGACGGGTATAAACAGCGGCACTAGGAGACCAGATACGCATCACGGGTCAAACATGCAAGGTCTCCATTCGTGGGGGGTGCTTAGTGTGTGTTGGGCGAGCGGAAGGCGTTGCCCGCACCTTTTCCTTTCCCTACTGTAGTAAATCAGAGCTCTGCTTCTCTCTCTCCCCCTATCACGCTCCTCGGCGCCAATAGGTTACATTTCGTCGACGGATTCTCGCGCGAGTGGGGGGAGGGTTCTTTTTCTTTTCGTCGCGCAACTCAAGCCACGGGACTTCCCTGTGGCGCTTACATAAAGTCGTCCGTGTTCGGGCTCCGTGCGCGCTCCACCTCGTCCTGGTTGTCCAAGTGCACAGCCTGGAAGCGCTCGTTGCTCACGCGGATTTCGTCCTCACTGTCCTCGTACTCGACGGTATCGGCATCCGCGTCCACGTCGGCCTCACCGCAGTCGGCGCCAAACCCGCTCTCTGAGGCCAGCACTTGCTGCGTCGCGTGGCTGTCAGACGCCACTGTCGACATCAGCAGCCGCACCGTCGGCGCGGGCGGCTGTGCCTTGTCGTTCTTGGTCCACACTCGCCAGCCCGCTTCGGGCGGTGAGTCATCGTCGACTTGGCACGGCACAAAGTAGAAGTCCTCGTCGGACACGGTGCCTAAAAGGCTCTTGTTCGGAGAATACGAGATGTACCATCGCCGGGCCTTGCTGGGCATGCTGCAGCGGAACAGCGTGTACTCAATGTCCTCTTTCGCACACGTGTAGATGGTGCAGTTGTCATGCTGCTGCGGCGTGCTCTTGTAGACCCCGTTGACGGGCTCGAAGCCAGCGCCCTCCACAATGTAGTGACGCTCCTCTTCTCGGTACGGAATGCCCAGTGCCTCACCCAACCGGCAGAGCGTCTCAAGCTTGCTCGATTCACGGCTCAACACAGCTAGTCGCCCACCGAGTGATGGCTTCAACGACTCTAGACGGAGCCATTCGTACATCCATTCCCAGCGGCGGCGATTCGTTGTGAGCCATGCCGCCACTGCCGGGATGTTGTGGTGAAGATCAACGACAGCAACGATCTGGCGATACACGAAGAGCGGCACGAGGTTGCTGTTAGCATACCGTTGGCGCACTCGCTCACGATTCTCGGCTGTTGTCAACAACCCAGACTCTGGATGAGCCATCGCGAGGTTGATCATTTCGTCTTGGTGATCACTGCTGCGTGACAGCAAAGTCTGCAACATCTGTGAGCACGTGTCGATGATCGGCTGGCCCTTCCATCCCGTCTCCGTGCTCGCCATACACTGAAGCAGCGACTGCAACAGCAATGCTGAGGCGGCCAAGTCACCATCCACGATGCGAATCAACATATCACCGACCGTCTCGGCATCTTCCTCAAGCGCTGAGTCGAAGAATACCTCGTTGAGCAACGCGCCTCGGCTCAAATCACTCAGACCGTCTAATCCGTTCACTGACACAGATGTGGGCGTCTCACTTTCATCTTTGCGCTTCAGATCATCGCCATATCCGTGTGCGCGGAGATCTTGGTACACGTTCTTGGCGGCGGCCGACGCAGCGTCGGTGTAGTACGTCAAAAACCCATCCAGCTCCAGTTCGGTTGGCGAACTGGAAGAAGACGGAGAAGACGACACTTGCTTGCCGTATTTGGATAGTATGCCGTGAGCCTTCTGTTGAACAGCGGGAGTTGTGACCGAGCAGCTCATGCACACACCCAAATACCGCTGAAGACGCTCACTATCTAAACTCCCATGCTCTTGGTTCTGGTACTCTTCAAAGATACTCGTCAGTGCAAGCTCAGCCTTCTCAGAAAGTGTCACTCGATGCGGGTAGTGGGTATTGCTCTCGTTCACAAGTGGCTCCGTAGACCGTCGTGGGAATCCAAGAATCGCGATAATAGCTTCAAGTAAGTGCTGAAAGTCTGGTGATGCGTATCGGTTGGAGGTTCGATACACGTGAGTTGAGGCGAACGCAGTTTTGAGTGCGTTCGGTGCGCGATCACCAAGGAAGCAGTTGACGAGACGAGCGATCATGTCGCGGTTACGCATGCCCTCACGCAAGATCGACGAGCCGTCGGCACAGTTGCGGATGAGCATGAAGCATTCTTCTAGGTGCGTCTGCTGCAGCACTGGCGTCTGGTCTAAAAACTCGATCAGAACATCCAAGAAGCGACCCAAGACGGCCGCGTCGTGAGGCGATGAGCTCAAACCAGCAGCTGACGCGGACTTCATGTGGGCTTCGTACGCAGTCAGTGCGCGGGAAGTGAGGTGTACGAAAGACTGTCGCGCAATTGAATCGGGGGATTCAAAGAGGATGCTGCGAGTCCAGTCGATTTGCTTCGGCGGTGTCGATAAAGCTTCGAAATACTGCGCGCAAATCGGCTTGTACTTGGCAAACTTGGACGCTAAGACTGTAATCCATCTGGCAATTCCATGCTTCTCTCGGGAGTGCAGCAACACACCAAGAACGAACTCTGTACCAATGTGAGCTAGGGTCGTCTGGATTGCCTCGTCCGAACTAGGAAAGACTGCACCACCATCAACCACCACAGGTGCAGGTAGATTCGTTGAGTTGTCGCCATCAGCAATAAGAGCGGGCCTTGGGGGTTGATCCTTCAGGTACTTTGATTGGACCATTTCTCGCAAAAACTCGTGAAACTCGACGTCGAAGACATAAGAATTCTGCAAGAATACCTCGTTCGCACGCCACACCTCCGCCTCATACGGCGATCCTGTGCCGTGCTGAGCGTTCGTAACCAACGATTCGGCATACTCCGTATCGGTCGGCTCAACCTTCTCGTAGAATAGCATGAGTGCATTGCTGAACACCTCCATCTCCATGGAGTTATTCGATCCATGCCATGTTCGCCGCTGGACACCGCCAAAACACTCCGCTTCAATGTTTTCTGGGTCAAATGGAGAAACATCTTCGTCGTCGTACTTGAACCACTTCTCCGACACATGGTCATAAATGAACGAGTAGTAGTGTCCGCCTTGAGCTACTCCGGAATGAACCAGAATTCCCTTCAACCGATACTCAAATGCATGGTCATTCGCTCCCTGGTCAAGTTCATTTCGTCCCTCGGCATCCTTCATGTCCACGTCACCATCACCCCCCTGCGCATCATCGCCGTCTACATCTTCAACGGAAGTTTCATCTTCGGCTTCAGTCGAGGCGGGAGCTCCGCTTTTCTTGGCTTCTCGCTCTTCCAAGCCTTCTTTTGTGTACGGTTTCATGTTCAGATTCATCGGGAACGCACACCTGTTGTTCAGTTTGACAGTCTCAAACGTCGTGTAGTCCAAATCGAATCGCTTCAGATGCAGAATCAAGAAGTTCGGTAGTGCCCCGAAACATGTCCGGCGAATTGCTGCCTTCTTCGTACCACAGAGTTCACATTCGACTTTGTTGTCGCCATCCATGAGCTCCCCTTCAACAAAGCTCGCGAGCGATTCTTCTATACTCTCCTTCCCCCGAATTTGCAACTCGAGGCGAATAAACGGTTCCTCACGCTCATAACGGTGACCGCAGTCTTGTGGGAGCTTTTGCGAGATGAGCTTTCCACCAAGAGTATGAGTCAAACATTGGGTCCCTTGGGGCGTGCTCTTGAGTCCGGTTTCCAGTCTGTCGAGGAGTTTATCGCAAAACTCGCTTGCGTCGTTTTGTTGGTAGACAGAAAACTCGAGGTTGAGACACTTGCACGAATCGACCAACGCCTTGGGATTGAAGTATCGCATCTCGCTGTCCCGTAAGTAGCAAAACGTGCGCTGAACTTGCCGCAAAACTTCCAGGGTTGCGTCCATTCCACTCAGCTCAGTCTGCATGATAGCATACCGACCGTTCTCGTTACCTGGTCGTCCCTCGGATAGCACGAAGCTCACTTCATTACCGTCGTCATAGCGAAGGCGATGTCGGCGAGAAGCCTCCTCATAACCGGTCACAGTTGCCTCGTATACTCGGCCATTCATGCACTCCAGAGCGACCCTACAGCCGACTAGCCGTTCTGGGTTACGTTCCGCTTCTGCCTTTGTGGGCTCGACGGGAGTCTCACGCGGAGCTACCTGGGCAGCCAGCAAGCCGTATCGAAGCGTAGGATGCATGAAGATTTGCTGAAGGAACGAGTTCATGTAACACGAGCACCCCTGGTTCTTCAATCCAACATGCTCGCCGTTCCGCCGCGTTTCCACATTAGGTTCCTGACCCCAACGGAGATTCTGCTGTGGGCTCAAATTCTCTGACCTTGTGAAAAGCCGAACTAGGCGCTGTTGTAGATCGTGGATGATAGGTGCGTGAGATGAGATCGCGGTGGCAAGAAGTTTGAATGCTGGGCGTCGAGTTTCACTGGACACACACAAGGGGCATCGCCGCCGATCCTCTGATGGTAGTGTGAAGAGGCAGTCGTCATACACGACTTCAACAATCTCCCGCGCTAGCTCATGGCGAAGTTCAGTTTGATGAAGAATGACATCCCTCAAAAATTCAAGGCACCCTGTCAGCACTTCACTCGACAGTTCGTTGTTTGCGAGGAATTTCGCAGAAAAACCACCGTGGATTTTGCTGATCACTTCTCGCGCAAGCTTGCAGCAGTAATCTGCGAGATGGTCCTCCTGTACCAGAAATCGGAGAAGTCGGAAGTACTGATCACACGTCACAGACACATCCTCCAGGCGTTCGACGGAGGCAATCATGCGCTCAAAGACCACAATCACGCATGACTTGTCGCCCTGGTCGACGTCGAGTAAGGACACGCGGCACACAGCTTGAAGCGAGAGCAACCACTGCTCCCGCACTTGCTCGTTCGAGCAATTCATGAGAATATTCGCCATCATGGCACCACCCAGAGATGGACTCTTCACATAAGCTTCAGCCGCTTCCCGATCTCTTTCAACGATGAACCTTGCAGTCTTCAGGGCGTCGATCAAAATGCGCTCGGACTCGCTTGCTGAGTGTTCCGTCACATTCCCTTCTGGGGAATACTCGGCGGAGATCAAGTCTGCAATTTTCAGTGCCAAACGAACATAATCTTTTTGCTCGACCTGGACGCCACTCAGATCACCTGAGCCTTCCGTCTTGCCGCTCAGATCCGGTTCATCAGCATGCTCTTCGTCGTCCCGTGTATCAAACAGACAGCTTCGCAGAATTCTTAGTGCGACTGCAGCTCCTTCGTTGAACAAACTGGATTGAACATCCGCTTCCAAGAAATACGCGAGCACTGCAGCAAATCCACCCTCCGAAATAAACTTGTGCTTGAATCCTTCAGCAAACACCATTTTCGAAGGTTCTGAAGGCAGCAGCAGTGAGTCAACGATCTGGAGGATGTAAATCGGTTTGTTGTGTGACGGTTCACCCAGTAACGACATCCACTCGGATTTGAAGTCCGTCCCGATGGTAGTCGACGACGGAGATCCGGGGTCCATTTCAGCATCACCGTCAATGTCACTCGTCGGGACAGCACCGTTGTGATCCGGATATCCACCCAGCCGAGTAACTTTACTCAATAGCTGGGCGTTAGTTGGCAACTTGTTGAGGAGGTCCCACAACGACTTGTGGACAGCGGGGTGGGCAGCAACGGCGTCGAGGACGTGGAACAAGACCTCAAAGTACTCCACATCCTGGGAGATGAGGCTTCCAACTGAACTTGGACTTGCGTCTGTTGGGATGTCCATAGCTTGGTCGGCATCTGGAGACAGCGGTCGTTGCACGACAGAGTTGAATAGTAGAACTCGCAGCTCACTGGCTTCTGAAATACGAAGATCCGTCACCGTCTTCTGATCTCCCGAGAGGGCTGCGCCAGCGCAAAGGATCTTCGTCTGCTGAATTGGATGTCCGATCAGTCGCTCAAGGTGCTTTCTAAGCTGCCCCAGAGTCATGTTGGCGAACACTGTAGTGTATAAAGTGCGGAATGCGTTGTCCTGGGCATTACCAGCACCTCCTCCACCACTTGGGATCCTCTGAGCAATCACCTTTACCTTGAAAATGGCTCCACGACCACTTCTTCCATGGGAAACCCCTAGTGTCAGCAGAGACGATGTGGGGCCGTTTTCTTCTTGAGCTTGTTGATTCAAGCTGTCCACAAAACCGTTCAAGAGTTGAGTCGATTGCTGCACTCGCCGTAACGCATCAGGACTAGCGTCCACAACGGCTGATAGGTGCGTCAGGATTCGGTGCAGAAAATCTCTCACGCAATCTGCTGATGTCGTTTCAACTCCACGCGCACATATACCCCGATACACGCGCAATAGTTCATCAGAAGCTGGCTTAGCAACGTCGATGGGGGACTCAAACGCAATTCCCCACAGAGCATCGATACCCAAGATGCTTCCGATTCCAACTGGCGTCATCGCATCCTGACTGCTTGAGACAATCTGAGCATTCACCGCGACGAAGTACGAATGAAAGCATTGGTATCCCAATGGACCGAGAGACGCAAATTCGGTTCGCTGGCAGAGAAGATCATTGAAGATGAAGTGCCGAACTTCCGTTGAGAATGCAGACGAGATGACACCACCTCCTTCATCGACGACGGATTCCATTGTAACAGAATTGACATCATCTTGACGGGCGCTCGAGTAGTTTGCATGGTTAAAGAAGGCCAGGCAGCACTCGCGCTCGACAGAGGAAGTAGAAAGTGCACTCCAGAGACGCTGGATCTGTTCAACGCTGAGGTCTAGCATCGGGCACCTCACGTGGATGTAATGAATCAGCTCAAGACGATGTCCGATTCCAGTCTGGTAGACTTCTGGAATCACTGACGACGGTTTCTCCCGAGCTCGACCCACGACCGCAACTAGCTCGTCGAATAGAAGACCAACTAGCTCGTGTTCTCGATTCAGCGCTTCAATCACAGCCGACATCTCAACACCGTACGAGTCGATAAGAAACTTGAGAAGTTCCAGAGATGACGACGCTGTTGTCGCTTCCGCGAAAGAATCGTTCTCCGTTTCGTTCGAGAAGCACGACTGCTTGATCGCTTCGATGCATTCAGTGAGGAACTCTCTTCGCAGGCTTTCTCCATGCCCGCTTCGCAAGCCAACTTGAAAAAAGTCGCGCAGACTTCTGCTCAATCGATGCGCTTGCGCAGTACCAGCACCAGTCGCACCATTCGAACGCTGGATTGACCACATCAGTCGCAACACCTTTTCCGTGATTTCCGGTGCTTTCTCGTTGAAAAACCCAGGAGATACCTTCGCCAGCCGTTCCAGGAACGCAATGATGTCCGTGATACTTTCCCGTTTTTCTCGCTTCTTCTCGAGGCTCTGGTTGATCTCATCGACTAGCCTCAACACCAACGAATCCGAGAGGAAAGGGACTGTCGATATGAGCAGGTTGTGGATCTCGTCAACAAGCGCTCGATCTTTTTGCAGGCACGAGCCCCAGATGATATCCAACGCGTCCTCAGTAAGCTTGTTCGACTCGGCGAGAAATTTGACGAGGGGAGCACTGCGAGAGACGACTTCACGGTGAATCCGATCACCGAAAATAGTCTCCGTGATATGCTTCTCAATTACCCACGCTCCAAGAACATGGTCGAAGCGAGTCGGATCGAAGCTCCCGTCCTCATCATCTTCCCGGACTGCCTCAGGGATCAACTCTGGTGCAGGTGCTTCACCCTTGCCGATTGGCATCCAATGACTGCTCGGAGGAAGACGCTCTTCAAACTGAGATTGGTGCTGGTAGTAATCAACGTCCTGGTCAGAACCCGGCTGCATCTTGTCTGCTTCTGAGATGAACCACCACTTGAGCCCACTCTTCATGGTGCAGCAGAAGAGGGTGAACACTTGCCCAGTCTCTTCTTTTTTCAACACGTATGTAGCACTTCCCGCGTCTGATTTCAGACTGTAAATTCCATTCACAGCTTCAGTCCCTGCATTGCGAACGAGGTAGCGCGGCGGATACGCTCGCGATGAACGAGCACAGCTGACAATCTGGCTCATTTGCTCTAGACCAAAGAGTCGGAGCGGCAACGACGACGATTCCACATACCGGAGTGTTAGGTCGAGCCAAAGAGAGTTGATCACCGTTCCCATGGCGACGTTCGCGTCCACGAACCGTCGCACAATAGTGACCACAGCACCGATCGCATCCGTCGACTCACGCTTCAGCAAAGGCTCCGGAACTTGCACGAAGTACGTCATGATCAGCGAACATA
This sequence comes from Pythium folliculosum, assembly GCA_023336295.1. NCBI lineage: Eukaryota > Oomycota > Peronosporomycetes > Pythiales > Pythiaceae > Pythium > Pythium folliculosum. Next base: position 58,071 of record JAADWV010000123.1, read on the forward strand.
ACCGAGTGATGACGTCTTCCGGCACGGCACTTCGAAAATCGAGAAGCGCTTGAAGCAGAATTCGGATATCATCACTGTCCAACAGGTCCATCGACGTCACAGCGTTCTCATCCTTCGCTTCATTTGTGTCGTCAACTTCCAACGTCTTCATGATGACCTCGAGTGTCTCCAGCAGCAGATTGAAGCCCTTGAGCTCGCAGAACGCAGCGATACATTGCGCGCGTACTTCCGGCGCACCACCCACTTTGTTCCAGTAGCTTCCCATCATCGCTGATGTACGCAGGTCCTTGTAAAAGGTGCGTTTCTTGTTGAAGACCATGACGAGAACAGGTAGCACTTGCGCGTAGCGACCCGCCTGAAGCTGTGCAACGATCAGCGGGATCGAAACCGCCAAGGTCTGCGTCACACATGATTTCTCGATGGTGCCGATTTTGCTGGAGCTAGACAACATCACGAAAGCGCCACTCGTCAGCAACATACGCAATATGCGCTCCCTCGCGAGCAGCTGCAACGTACTGCTGATCCAGCATGATGCTGACGATGCGGCCAAATGCATACTCTAGAAACCGTTGCGACTCGTCGCGGTCAATGTGGTTCAACGCCGAGGTCAGCGACTTGACGGCGTTCTGCCACCCGACGGTCGACTTGACGCGCAGGTCTTCGGCCACGATCTGGAACAGCGCGAGCTCTTCTTCGTCCATCTCGTCGTCTGCTGCAGGTTCGCAATCGAAAACGTTAGTGCGTGGGTGTATTCGCGTCAGAAAAGGACAAAACCACTCACTGTGGATGCTGTCGGACTGCGATTTCTTGCGGCGCTTCTGGTTCTCGGCGGGCACGCGCTCCATGTGGTGCAGTTTCTTGTCGTGCGGCGGCGGCGACGCGGTCTCGACGATCTCGACGGTCGCGCGGCGCGGCGCGTCAGCCGAGTCGTCCGCGCAGGGAGCGCCGCTGCCGTCGCCCCTGTCGCTGCCGGTCTCGGTGCTCTCGCCCTGCTGGTGGCGTCTCCCCGTCTCGTGCGCGTCCGCCGGAGGGGTCGTGGTCGACGTGGTCCTCGTGGCTGGCGCTCTCTCTCGGCCCGCGCACTCGCGGAGTGCGGCAAGCAGAGAGACAGCCGACCGACTCCGACCGTCCGCGTGGGCTTCCTGCGCGCTGCTACTGCGGCTGCGGCTGCTCTCGTCTCGCCCCCGCGTCCGCTAAGAGGAGGAGGAGGAGGAGGAGGAGGAGGGGACGTTGGCGGCTCCGCTTCGCTTCCTCGTGCGGTCGAAGATGCGGCGAGCGAACGTGCTTCCTTTTCGCCTCCCGCGGCGATCGGAATCAATCCAAAAAGGGGGAGGAAAAAGGAAAGGTGCCCGGTGTCCCGAATTTCTTCACGCTTCGCGAGGGACACAGGTGCACTCACTGTGTGAGAGTGTATCTTTGGTCCCGAATGTTCCGTGTGTCAAGTCGCTCCAACGAGGGACACGAGGTTCAAGTTGCCCAAGAAGAAGAAACCAGAGTCACGAGGGAGGATGCGCGGCGAGGTGTCGGCGCTGCTGTCGCCGTCGCGGCGGCGCTCGCTGGTGGGCGCGGCGCCGGGCGACCGCGCCACCGCCGCCGCCGCGCGCGTGCAGATCACGATCGACGCGCTGGAGGACGAGGCGTTTCTGCGCGCGCTCGAGGAGCAGCTGCAGCAGCACGTGGACGCGCTGGACGAGGTGGACCTCGTGCTGGGCGCCAAGCAGATCAACTACCTGGCGTTCCGGCTCCACGAGGCGCTCGAGCCCAAGCGGGATCCGGAGACCAGCGTGATCCAGGCGTGGACCATCCAGCCTCAGGCGCAGCTCCGCATCAAGATGAGCAGCCACATCCAAGTGCTCAAGCTCTCGACCATGCTGCGCGAAGTGCGCCGCCTGCGCATCCACCAGCAGTCGCTGCTGCGGTCGCCCATCGAGATGGAGATCTTCCCGTCGCTGCGCGTGATCGAAATCGTCCACACGGAGGTCGCGGTGCTGGGGAATGTGCACTTTTTCGCGCGCCAGCTGCGCAAGTTCCGGCTCGAGCACACGCCGCTCGCGAGTCTCGCGCAAGTGCTGTCGCCCGCCACCGCCGACGGCGCGCCGTTCACGGCGTGGAAGCAGCTGGAGTCGCTGCGTATCAATTGCTGTGCGCTGCCCCGCATTGACGCGTGCTTCAACCAGCTGGAAGCTGTCAAAGTGGTGGACCTCGCGTGGAATGAGATTGCGGCGTTTGAACAACCGGCAGAGATGGCGACATTGCAGTGGCTCGACTTGCGCCACAACAAGCTGTCGGCGTTTCCTCCTCTGTCCAAGCTATCGCATCTCAAAGTGCTGGACTTGTCGGTGAACCAGATTCAGTCGTTCGAAGGGCTCCAAGCCCTGCCGGCATTGATCGATCTGGATATCTCCAGTAACCAAATACAAGATATCGGCGAGCTGGAGCTGTTGACTGAATTGCACGAACTCCGCCGACTTGTGATTCGGGAGAATCCCATTACTCGACGCCCCGACTACCGCCGGGAAGTGCTCTTCTACCTCGGTGAGCGAGTTGAAGTCGACGATGAGCCATGGACGTTCGTGGAGATCCAAAGTATGAAGAGCAGTCGTCAGCTTCAAGTACAAGGCGCCGGAACAACGCAGAGTGTCGCTCCTGCGTGGACACCAGCACCAGTTGTGACCTCAGCAAACCCGTGGCCTCGAACAAATGTGACTATGATGTATCCTATACTGCCGAAAGCTGGAACTCTTCTACCCCGAGAGGCCGACATCATTCCGCCCCCTCGCATGTACTCACCACGGCGGCGAAACATGCAGCAATTAGCGGGTCGAGGACAGTCAAACCTGAAAACATCCGCAGCGCTTGATCGGACAGGCACTCGAAGCAGCCTTGAGGGAACAATGACTGAGGTCACAGAGGAGCCTGATGAGATTGATCGCACCGGTGACTCGCAAATCCGAACTGTTGACGATTTCTTTCGCCTGCAAGCGGTCGATCCTAGCGTACGGGCGATGAAGAAACCGGATGAGCTGGAGATTCCTGTCGACGGTGCGTGCAGAGTTCAACCAGCCTCATATTTACTAGAATGGTAATCCTAATGCGTGCTATGTGGTGCAGATTCGATCGAATATGCTAGCGACAGTGATTCCTCGGACTCCGAAATGGGCCGCAGAAGTCGGAAGTATACAGAAAGCGATTTCATGCGCGACTTTGAAGAAGAAGAGGCCATCGGTGCCGTCGACGCGGGGGGCCGCACGCGGCGCTCGTCTTCAGCTGCACGGAAGCAACATAGACAGCAGGTACTAATGACCTGATACCCGACCCAACACATTGTAAGCGTGCTAACTATATAATTTGGCATGTTTGCAGTCTCATGCTGGCGGAAGCGTGAATGTTCGCGTCCTTCTGAGTGCAGAAGACGCCGCTGTATTCGATTTAACATTCGGAATCGACGGTCTTTCCGCGACCGTGGATGTCAAGGTGGGGTTCTGTGGTTTATTGGGCGCAATTTGTTCATACTAATCATATCCGCGCCTTTAGAGCAACGAAATTCTCGAGACGCTCCATGTTCCCGATCGAGACTCGTCCATTGCTTTCAGTCGTCGGCTGCCTGACGTGGTCGCTATCGGCACATCGACATCGGCTCGCGCGAAGATCGTGGTACTCAAGCTGCGTAAACTGGACCGCTCGCTGAATGGTGTGATGTACCAAATCGAAGCCTCAACGACTCTCGCGCGCCTCTTGGCTCCACTGCTGGGCCATCTGTACGTGCCGACCGCTGGTCACCAGCAGCCCACCACGTGTGTTTGCTCCAACTGCGGAGGCGTCTCGCATCTCTCGCCGGAGTACGTGGACTCGATACTCGGTCGCGCGGGTGCAAGCTCCACGAGCACCACACTGTATCTCCACTCCTGTCTGCTCTGCGCGAGCCACAATGTCCGCGAAGTGTCCACCGAGCGCATGCTTGCGATCTACGCGGCCGAAGGAATGACGCAGTTGGGCAAGCGGCTGAAGCCACCGAGTGAGCGACGTGCGCAAGTAGAAGTCGGTTTCACACTGGAGGAGCAGGATTTCAGCGCGCGAGAGATCCAGGAACTCCAAGAATGCATCCTGATCTCGTCCAACGGATTCCGCGAGGTCACGACTGCGGCAGCGGCGGCACTCACCACCGCGGGGGCTTAAGTTAGCGGGTCAGTCAGTCGAGTGGGCGCCGGTCAATCGGACAACATCGGTTATAGGTAACCCAGCGCGCGATACAATGACGATGAAACACGTGGCCGCACGGAAGTGCTTCTACCTGGTGATTGTTGGTGCCCATAGCGTCTTGGCGCAACCCGCCCAAGCAGATCGTGCAAGCGACGGATGCTTCGTCCGTTTCTTCCGCCGCGTGTCTCTCTATCGCGCGCCGCCGCGCCACCAGAAACGACGCCATTCGAGCCGGTTGGTCGCGCGCGATCTCCAGTCTGCGCGCCATCACGTGCCGCGCGCGCTGGCGTGGGTCATGGTCGTCGTCACCATCAGCCTCGTCGCTCTCCCGCGCGCGCTTGTGACTCGGCCGGCGACGGGTCGCGTGGTCGCGCTGCGCCGCGTCTTCTCCATCCAGCGCCCGCTTCACCGCACGCGCGACCGCCAGCACCAGCGCGGGCTCGTGTAATATGTCCACTTGATCTTGTTCGAGTCGTCTACAGCTGCCGCTGCTGCCCGTGGCGCGCGGCGCCGTCGGCGCAGGGGCGTCCCTCGGCGAAGCCATTTTCATACTGTGCGTGGAATGTGTGTCGGTGGCGGACTCATCCCACCTTCTCTTCAAACCCCTTTAATTCCATTCCCGCTGTTTCACGATCGCCCGGTTCAGGAGAATATGCATTCCCAGAGTTTCTTCCCCACAGTTGAAGTCCCCTCTCTTTGTTCTCAGCCCACAATCTCAAGATCGCCGGCAACCATGAGCAGCAAGCTACGCCGCGGCGTGGACGACCTCGACGTCGAGGAGCCGCTTTTAGGGGGAGACGCGGGCGACGCCGCGTGGGGCAAACGCCCGGCGCCAGCGCCTCGTCGCTCGCGGCTGCGGCGCGCGGCGCTGGTGCTGGGCGGCGTGGTCGCCGTCGCGGTCGTCGCGCTGCTGGTTGTGCAGTCGCAGATGCGCCGCATCGCCACGGCGGCGATCGCGTCCACCGCCATGACCATCGAGCGCATGGAGCTCACGCGCCCGCAGCGCGACGCGCTCACGCTCGCGGTGCGGCTCGACGTGGACTCGCGCTCGCTCTTCCCGGCGCGGCTTGCGGCGACCAACTTTACGATCGTCTACGACGGCACGCGCGTCGGCGAGTTCGACGCTCCGGCGATGGAGGTCGCGCACGGCCACAACGCACAGCTGTTCCAGAACACGACGCTCCGCATCGCCAACCACTCGGCGTGGGACGCGTTCGCGCGCGATCTCATGGTGTCCAAGACGCTCGCGTACGACATCCGGGGCAACGTCTCGCTGTCTGTGTCGCTGCTCGGCGGGCTCATCCGTCTCAGCGCGTCGGACATCCCGCTGCAGAAGACGATGAGATCGGAGGGCATGGACGGGCTCAAGCGCATGAAGATTGTCGACATCGTGATGGACAAGTCGACGCAGACGCAGGTGCTGGCGACGATCAAGACCTGCCTCTTCAACCCGTCGAGCGTGAGCATCCGGCCCGTGGGCCGCATCTGCATGGAAGCCCACTACCCCACGCCCAGTGCAGCCAGCCATGTAGCTCACTTGATGACCGTTGGCGAAGCGAGCATCAACGTCACGCGCGACGACCAGTCGCACCCGTACTGTGCGACAAAGAACGGCCAAAACATGAGCCACGGCTACAACCTGCTGGAGCTCGAGGGCGAAATGCTCGGGACAAACCCTGTCGCGATCAGCGGTTTGATCTCCAAGTTCCTGAGCAACACACCGGCGGAAATGGCTGTCGTCGCGTGCACCCCACGCGCCACTAGTGTCGACATTTTCAACAACGCCATGATGGGGCTACGGATTCCGGCTGTGCTTCCGCCCCGGAAGGAACCGCTGGTAGGACGCATGTTCTTCAAAGGTATCACGCTGGATGCGCCAGAGAAGGACCACGAGAACGCGTTTATCGGCTTGAACACAAGTGTCGCTGTCGAAGCTTCGAGCCCACTCGGACCCTTGTCAGCGCTGCAACTCAAGAATATCGACATGTCTGTAGGGCTCTACGCCTTTCTTGATGGTTCGACAGACGAACAACTGCTGGGAACACTCACAACTCGACAGGTGAGGATCATTGATGGCCGACTTGTCCAGGTCAGCAACATCTCCGTGAGCTGTGATGCGAGGTTGAGTTTTGAATCCGAAGGCAAGGCGTTTGGAGCGTTCGTCCGCGAGTCCGTGAAGAAGCGCAAGGTGCAGCTTCATCTCCGAGGGCGTATAAATGTCATCGCGCAAGGAGCTCTTGGTACGACAAGGTGAAATGTGCCGGTGACAACGAAAATGGCTAACCCGCGTTGAATAATGTGGAACAGGCACGCTCAACCTCGATGGTCTTCCTATGGACGTTGCTTCCGAGCTCAACGGCATGGATAACCTTCAGTTGGTCAGCATCGACAACTTCTCGCTACCAGGAGAAGCCGCAGTACCTCATGGTGAGGTATTGACTACCAAGATCTCGCTTTGGAATCCATCGCTCTTCGCCGTCTCTATCGGCAACGTCCAGATGGACATGGAGCTCGTAGGTTCGGAGGACCATCTCGGTGAGCTGGTTGGTTTGATGAATCTGGGGGTCGGTGGTAACAAGCTGGATCTGAAAGGTCGGATCGAGCCGCAAGTGGACGCGCAGGGACGTGTGAGCGCGGGTGTCGCAGACTTTTTCTCGAGGTACCTCAGGGGTGAAGGTTCTCGCGTGGTCGTCACGATCTCTGCCGTCGAGCATGCAAATTGTGTCTGGATGTCGGAGGCGTTAATCGGTTTGAAGATCGAGACAAGCTTTCCTGGTGTTCAAGCCGGTTTTGAGCTGATATCGGGTTTGGAAATGCGTGAACTCGACGTGGCGATGGATGTTGCACACAACACTACAGGGTCAAACACGCTTATGCGCGTGCGAACGGACCTCACCGCAACGCTAAAGATGCCCTCTTCGATTGCGATTCCGCTCAACATTGCCAATGTCTCAGTCGCGTTAACTCTCCAAGACATTGATCATCACAATATGGGCATTCTGAAGTCGGGGCGCGAGCAATGCGAGTACAAACAATATCCAAGCGGGTACTTCCGGCTCAACATGGCAAACTACTACCCGATCGAGTTTCCTGACGCTACGGCCGCTGCGTCGATGGCGACTTTTGTCACCGATTTGCTAACCAAAAGCGGAAACGTGACGATGCGCATCACGGCAACAAACGTGCCAGGTGCGCAACAAGGCGCGTTCCCGGACGTTGACACTCGCATGGGCATGCTTCCTTTGGCCGGAGTCCCCATCGCCGGTGCCCCGCAAGTCCCGGGCATGAACTCCTTTCGCGATCCACCAGTGAAAATCCTGAGCATCGATATCTTGGAAGGTGCGGCCGACTCGATGACCATGGACATGTCTTTTGAGATCACGAACCCGTCCATTGTCAAGACTGCTCTCGGCAAGCTGGTGTTGAACGTGTTCTCGTCCCAAGCGCGTATGGGAGAGGCAACAGTGGAGAATTTTATGCTCGACTGTTGTGGCCAAAAGTCGATCCTTCGTGGCAAGTTCAAATTCCACCCGGCAGCGGAAGCCATGCCAATCGCGACCAAGTTCCTATCCAATTTTGTCACCGGTTACTTCACGGACGGGAAGGCTCAAAACGTACGACCCGCGACTGGATGCTCATTGTGACGCACACTAACCTTCTCGTGATTATTCTATTGTTGCAGATCGTGATTGGTGGGTCGAAGGAGAGCACGCCTCTGGATATCTTACAACCGGCGCTGGTCGCCCTACGCATTCCATCGCTTCTGCCGACGCTGCCGGATTTCTTCCCCGAGACGCCATCCCTCGTGTCGTCATCAATGCTGTATTTGCCCTCCATTTTGCACCTCAACCAAATGCCAACATCTCTGAAGCTGCAGAACCCGTTCAGCGAGAACATCACGGTGACGGGCGTCGATCTTATGCTGTATCCGTGCGAAAAGCAGCGGAGTGGTAAGTGTGTAGCACCTTGTTTCCTCTCACAACAGAACCCTAACGTTTTTGTTTTCTCTGTGCTATGTAGAGAACAACTCACTCGTGTGCGACTCGTACTACACGGTTCCGCTCGCACGATTTGCCCCGGAGCAGTTCGAACGCATTTTCATCCCAGCCAAGTCGAACGGTTGCTACTCGTGCTGCCAAGGGGCCCAATGCAAGACTCTGCCGCTGTGCCCACAAGCAGCCACCGTGGGCAAATGCATGGCAGCGAGTGTTGAAGGCTTCATCAGCGCAGAAGCGATTGCCGCGCTGTTCCACACGGCAACGACGGGGCTGCTCATGCGCGTCAACGGCACGATCGGTGCTGCGATCGGCGCCTACGAGTCACATCTCTTTTACAAGCAGGACGCGTTGCTGGTTACACTGGCCAGTCGCGCTTGAGTTCACGCAAAAGCACTCCAGTTCTGGGAGTGAAGCCAAGCTGTTGACAAGTGCAAGTTCAATCACGTACATTCCTCTCTGATTTTGAAACTGCTGTTGGTGGCGCGTTGGGTGGGGTCTCGAGACTCTCGGCTGTCGTGTGGGTACACAACCGTGGACCCAACCTCGAGCGGACCAATCAGACACAATAGCCTCCTGAATCGAATATATCATGTGATTCACTAAGGAGGGTGAGTATCCTTAAGGAGGTTCTTGGGACCTCGCTGAACTGGACCCGAAGTGAGCCTGTTTGAATGGGGAGGATGGACATTCCCGAAGACCACCTTCGAGAACCTGACCTCGGCGCTGGGCCTCTTGGGCGCGTCGAGGTCCTTCATTCTCAAATCCGACGCCAAGTCAATTGGATCACTCCCCTTCCGGTTAACCATGACCGTCAGCTTCTACTACCCGGCGCTCTTTGACGAGGCGCGCGCTGCGCCGCAGAACTACCCGCCGCGCGTGGAGGAGGCCGTGCAGGAGATCCACAAGGCCTGCAAGGGTATGGGCACCAACGAGAAGACGATCATCCGCGCGCTCACCATGGTCAACGACGTCGACCGCGAGCTCATCATGCGCCGCTACAAGCAAGTGTACAGCCAGGACCTCGAGAAGCTCATCGACAGCGAGACCTCGGGCGACTTCGGCTTCCTCGCGCGCCTCCTCTGCCTGCCGCTGAACGAGATGGAGGCGATGATCCTCAACAAGGCCTGCAGCGGCGCTGGCACGAACGAGAAGCTGCTCTACCCGGTACCATCTCTTGCTCTATATGCGTTGGCGGATTGGTTCTGATGTGCTGACGATTTGATACATGTGGGTCATCAGATCGTGGTCGGACGCACCCCGGAGGAGTTGGCGCTGCTCAAGCGCACGTACTTCGAGAAGTACAACAAGGATCTCGGCGTTGTGCTCAACTCGGAGCTCGGCGGGGACTTCAAGAAGGTCATCATGGCGTCGGTGCAGGTGAGCGTGCTGCGTGTGTATCGAAACCCTCTCCGTGTCTCACCCGATACGGTTGTGTTCAATGACTCAGGCGCAATTGATCCCGTTCAAGCCGGAGTTTCACACGGACGCCAAGGCCCAAGAGGACGCGGAGAAGCTGTACAAGGCTGGCGAGGGAAAGTGGGGCACGGACGAAGAGACGTTCCTGCGGGTCCTTTTCTCGAGCCCGCCGCAGTACTTTGAGATGGTCAACGCCTGGTACGCCAAGAAGTACAACAACACCATCCACGTTGCGGTGGAGAAGGAGTTTGGCGGTGACGCGAAGAAGGCGCTGCTGTACTTTGGTGCGTTTGCCCTGTCTGAGACGCCCTTCCGAAGACCGAGACTGAGACTGATGCATTATTATTGTTTGAGCGCAGTTGGCGTGTCGCTCGACCCGTACAAGACGTTCGCGGAGCACCTCGAGAGCACGATGAAGGGCATCGGCACGGATGAACTCGGTCTCAGCGCCGCGATCGTGCGCTGCCGCCCGTTCCTCGGCGAAGTGAGCAAGGCGTACGAGGGCATCTACAAGAAGTCGCTCAAGGACCGCATCAAGGGCGAGACCGGCGGCGACTACGAGGCGCTGCTCGTCGCGCTCATGGACGCCCCCGCCAACCCGTGAGCGTAGTCGGCCAACTGTGATGGTCGATAGCCACCGCTTCCCGCGTGTTGCCTTTTGCGCAGTCAAAACAGTCGCGTCAACGTCGTTCCAAATCCTCTGTTCATTCACTTGTACCCATTTTGTGATCGGCCTTTATTTGAAGCAAGACTAGCTCTCGCGTCATTGAACTGTGGTGGGATATGCCTCTAAACCAGTGCTTTTCGAAGGCAGACTTGACGCGAGATCTTGCTTTGGGTATGTGCAGAAGAACCTCGTGGTGGTTCTTGCTCCATATCTACTGAACTAACCAACTTGTCATTTCGAATCCCCATCTCCCCAACATCTCCCCCAAAAACCGACACCTCCAAGCGCCGGAAACACGGGGAAGGCATCGCCACCTTCGAAAAGATTCTCACGGTCGGCGCCGAGCGCCCTCCGCGTCCGCGCATGCGCCGCCACGCTGAGCGGAGCCGGCGCGATGGCAGTGCCAGGGGGGCTGCTGGTGTCGAGGTTTTTTATGCCGCCGTGGTCACTAGCCATCACTTTCGGGAGAGACTCCTCTACGCCCCGTCCCAAGTCTCCCCCCCCGGAGTTGTGAGCTCTGTGAGAGCTCGTTCATTTTACTTTTTGCGTCGTCGGACACACGTCCCTGACGATACAAACGAAGAAGCAGACACCAAGCGCCTCACACGCAGCTCGCCACAGCGCCGCCGCCGCGAACGAAGCAACAACCCAGTGTGTACCGGTACGAATACTGCGATTAGATGGCGCTCATCACGGAGCGCAGGTCTCTTATGGAAGTGATGAGCTGGTGGACTAACGCGTTTGGTGTGTGTTGTGTGTAGATAATCTCCGCGTATGACCAAGATGGCGACGATGTCCACGAAGACCGAGGAGGTGCGAACGCCGCAGGAGACGCAGCTACAACAAGAACAGCAGCAGCAGCCGTCGCCGATCACGATGAAGCAGCAGCTCTTGGTGCGCGAGACCGCGCGCGCGTACGACGCGCTCGTCGCCGGCATCAAGGCGACCACGACGACGAAAGAGACGACGACGACGGCTCCGGCGGTCCACACGGGCGCGCGCTCCCGCGTGTGCGACCTGCGCAAGGTGTTTGAGCGCGTGCCGGGCCCGGAGGTGTCGCAAGTGGCCCCCGCGCCGAGCCACAAGGTGCGTGTGGCACACCGGTCGACGCGCTTTGACGTGTACGGCTGGGTGGCGACCGCGCAGGAGTCCCAGACGCGCGCCGAAGACGACCACGACCGCGACCACGACCACGACGACGATATCGACGAAGCCGACGATATCGACCACATCGACGAAGCCGACGATGTTGACGAAGCCGAAGATGTTGACTTTGACAAAACCAACACTACGGACGAGACCGACGTTACTGGCGAAGCCGAGAAGGCCGCCACGGAAGAGAAAGCCCGCGTCGGTGCTCACGCTGAGGAAGATCAGCATGACAGTGATGAACAGCAAGATCAGGAGGATCAAGAAGTCCAAGCTGTTCACGATGAGGATATCGACGAGACCGACGTGAATGGCGTGGCCGAGAAGGCCGCCAAGGAAGAGAAAGCCCGCGTCGGTGCTCGCGCCGATATCGAAGAAGCCGACGACATCGGCGAGCGTGAGAAGGCCAAGACGGAAGAGAAAGCCCACATTGGCGCTCACGTCGAAGATGATAAGCATGCCGACCGCGAAGAGGTTCGTGCGAGTGTGGAGCACGATGGTGTTGAGTGTGATGGTGGTGAGGAGAAGAAGAACAACAAGATGAAGATTATCGAGGACGATGCGGAGGACACGGACGACACGGAGGATTGCGACGACTTCGACGACTCTGACGGCACCGAAGACAACGACGAGGGGACTGCTAAGGAGCGCGAAGACATGGAGAGCGACATGGAGAGCGTCATGGAGCCGGAGTGCGAGTTGGAGACACCGACCACGGCAGCGACCAAGACTGTTGCCGAGCCACTGGAGGCCGTGAGCAAGATCGACGCGGACGTAACCAACACTGGTGGTCCAGGCTATGTCGCGTCTTTGACTTCGGCACTCGCAGACGCTGGTACAAACGAGGTGGTCGCCGTTGAAGCTGAAGTTGAGGTTGAAGCTGAGGTCGAGGGTGTCGAAGCTGACGTCGAAGTCGAAGTTGGCGCCCAGGTCGAAGCTGATGTCCAGGTCGAAGTGGAAGTTGAAGAGGACGTTGCAGGTGTAGCAGACACGGCGACACAGACACCGGCCCTGGCATCGGCCTCGATGTCCACCTCGCGCATGAGCCGGTTGCCGCTGCCAACGCTTCGACCTCGCATTACGCAAGTCGTCCCAGCGACCTCGGTCCGGGCTGCAGCTCCGACCACGACCTCCCTCCCGACCACGAC